>OZ014525.1:35663493-35933493 GCA_963966055.1 Lathyrus aphaca
TTAAAAAAAAAAATCCACCCCTCTTGTGTTAGAAGTGGCTTGGTCAACAAGATCATCGCCTTAGGAATATTCAATTAAAGCTCTAATCTTGGATCTACCGCCCGAATGATATCAAAAACTATAAACACCTCCTATGAATCCATTATGATGGTCTCATCATGAAGATATTAGAAATAGAGAAGAAACTTGCAATTTTCTCTGATCTTATGAATAAAAGGATGTAACATAAGAACAAAAACAAGCAACCCAATTAAATTAAAAGAAATATATGAACATCTCACAAACACCTCGAGCAATAGGACCATTAGTCTACCATATTCCATAAATCTATCATGATGATAACCAAAGAACCATATAGGACCATTAGTCTACCATATTCCATAAATCTATCATGATGATAACCAAAGAACCATATCCATTTCACTAGCTCAACACCCTATCGACATTGTGAAAAATATCATCAACACCACGCAACACACTAACCAAATTGTAAGTCATTGATATATTGTATCACATATTTACCAATTCATTTCATAGCAACCTTGGATATGATACACCTCATAAAACCTACAACAATTGAGTCTATCCCACCACTTGACTTCAATAACGACATCAAGAGTGCATAAACTATAAACTCTGCCAAACTCATCAGAAATTTTCCTCTTAGACATAAATTAACAATCAGGGTGATTTCAAATAAAAGTTCTCTTTCGACAACAAAATCTTTTTCATATAGAGCGTCTAATATGCGTCGGGCTCGCAAACTATCTATACTACATGATGTCTTTTTGGAAAACAATTTAATGCATTTAAAAAATAGTTAACTTCAATCACCATAGGGGTTTCAGAGAATAATATGGTCGACAAAAGTGACTTGTATGAATATTTAACCTAAAAAACCTTCATTATATCTTAATTATGAAAGATCACTTTGAATAACCCTAACACTTTCATGTCACTGGAAAGTGGTCATCTATTGGAGAGTTATTATCAAAAGCAACATTCATATTTTTATCTCAACTCTAAACCAAGGTGTGTGAACATAGTGACAATTATTTATAATCGTCGATATGAGTGGTCCTACATGGGAAGACATAATGTGCTTATGTGTGTGTGGAAAATTTCAAAAATAATGTAATAAATTTTCTTATTAATTAAAAGTTTATAATATTGATTAGAGAAATGATTTCATGACATCATATATTACACCCACACCGCTACTTTATAATATTTTAAAGTTATATGATTAAACTCTTATGATCTTATAACCGAAATTGAACTAACACTTCAAATATAGTATAATGGATTTTGTAAATTTATTTTAAATACAAAAGTTAAGAAATTCAAAATAAAATTTTATTATTAAAAAATGATATTTGCTTTAAAAATTAAAATCACAAATTTTAAAACTAATATTTTTATATTAAAATACTTAACCTTTGTTTTTAAGATACAAATTAACTTTTTTTTAAAATTAAAATAAAAGATTATTTATCTTAAATTGTAAATATAGTGATGAGTGAATTCCAATTTGGGTTTTGAACAGTTGACTACTATAATTTGCTAAAAAAAAAACCAACATGTAACTTGTGTAAGTGGTCCTTCTCTTCTCTTAATTTCAACATTATCATCCTTGATATTTTGTTCATTGAATTTAATTTCATGTGAAAAAAAAAACAACAGACAGCTTATGTGAATACACATTCATATAAAGTGAATTAAAAAACACATTAAAACTTAAAAACTATAAATTCTAATTTTAAATAGAATTAATTTTAGAGATAAAATCAAATTTATTTTGTAAAAATAAATATGTTAAAATTAATTCTACACTTTTAAAATTACTTTTATCTTTAAAAATAATTTTAAAAAATAAATATGATATTGTATTATTTATTAAAAATATTAAATGAATTTTACATTATTAATTAATTCAATATATAGAGAGAAAAATAAAACAAACATATTTGTTATGGGGCAGAAAAAGTTGAAAAAGGTTCAATGGAAATTGCATGTTGCCACCAAGTGAAGCTTGGAAGCTGAAAACAGTAATCACGTGACTAATAAACTAAACCTTTGACTGAATAGAAACTAGATAACATGTGAACCCTACTTTATCTAATCCTTATAATTTTGAGTCTACAATCCTAATTTTCTCCAATGAAATTTCTTTGAATCAAAGTTCTCAAGAAAAGCTCATTTGACATAACTTATTCAAATCTAATTAGTATTACCACACGCTCAATGCTTATAGGAAATGTTTGCTTTCACACCTAAGAGGTATGGTCAATAAGAATCACTTGAGATTTGAGAAGAATATACCAATGTGTGGTGATTATTTTTGCGAGTTTCTTAATCATCCAGAGTCTCTCGGATATCCATCGAGTTTTCAAAAATACTTTTCGTTTATGTATGAAGTATTTTTATTTTTTTGAATTTTTCATTATATAAACACATATTTTATCAAAACCAACTAAAAAAAATGCTTCCGAAGATATATATTTTCGGAAAATTGAAGGGTATTTTTGGAAGTGCAAATGATACCTGAGAAATGTTATTTTTTATTTTAAATCTTGGTATTGGTCTTTCGACCGACTAATCTAAGAGGATCAATCCTATTGTCCGGGGATTCCGTTTAAAATCAGAATAAAGCTCCGTATGATTTGATCCACACAAATATTAATTGCACCTAATAGAAATCAAACTCGAGACCTTGAAAAAAGCCAACTCTCAAGACTCAAACATTTTCTACAGGCCAATCCTTGAGGATTATACGTGAGAAATTTTTGTGGTAAGATAAAAAATTCTCTTAATTTTTTTTAATGGAAGTGGAAATTATGATAAAGTAAATTTGAAATTGTGCAACAAATTTTCCTCCATCTTGAGTCGTGAGGCTAGTTTTTCTATTAACTTGCGAGTTTAAAGGAGGGAGAAAGAGAAGATGTCTTAAGAGAGAATTTAAAGAAGAAAAAAAATCTTTTAACTAATTTATTTAGCTGTGTTTTTTTATAGAATAATAAATAATTGATTATTATTATAATATTTTGTTTTAAAAAAAATATTATAACGGTTGATTAAATTTAAAGAATTTATCATAACCCTCAAAAACTCATCTTCAAATATAACAACATTGGATTATGCATTTTAAAAATGAAAATTATTTTTAAAAAAAAAATTAAAATGATTTAACAAAAATTTAATATTTGATAAAACATAGGAAGAATTGTTAAAATGACGAAAATTTCTGAAATATCTTATTAAAGTTAAATTTAAAAAAGTGACACTAACGAAAAATGGAAAATGAAAGATAACATCTATAACTACAACTTTCATAACACATGGAAGTTTAATTTAGAATGTGGCATTACGAGAAAATATACGAGCGATTTGTGCAATCACAAAGTAATTTGGCACCAACGCAACCATTCCACGTCAAATTAATGAATGATTGAATCACTATTTTAATCAATTAAAGCACAACTTTTCGAGTAGAAAATCTTAGTATAAAAGCTAAACTTAGGGAAAAAGGGAGTTTTAATCAATTAAAGCACAACTTTTCGAGTAGAAAATCTTAGTATAAAAGCTAAACTTAGGGAAAAAGGGAGGGGGTTTCGATTTTGATTAAGTATGGAAATAAAATCTGATCCCTCCCAACCCCACCGGAACTTGTTCAAATTTAATGAGAAAAAAATAATGTGACAGATGTTAAGGAATGATATTATTTTCAATGATACATCTTTTAATTTGAATAATGTTCAATGGAATATCAAAATTTTAGCTGAGAAATGGTCTTGTGTAGGAGAAATTTCTTACCACAACTCTAATTTTCATGATTTAAGCTTGGTCCGTTTTGTTGATTAGGCTTGTTGGTGTTGGTTGAGAATTTCTTCTATAATTTTGTTTGTAATAAGTAAGAGTACCTCTTGTACTATATATATTAATGAAACTTGATTTTAGAAAAAAAGTGAGCTCACCCAAATAACATAAGTTCGTCCAAATAAGAGAACTCTTAAGTAACATAAGCTCGTCCAAAGTAGCACGAGCTCGCACAAATAACATAAATTCATCAAAGTAACATAAGTTCATCCAAATAATAAGTTTGTCCAAATAACACCAACTGAACTCCTAAGTGTAAGAATTTGTCCAAGTAGCATAAGCTCGTCCAAATAACACAAACCTAAGAGTGCTACAAGCTCTCCCAAATAGCACAAACTCCTCAAAATAGCACAAGCCCACTCAAGAGTGTCATAAGCTTACCCAAGTAGCACGAGCTTGCTCAAGAGGGACACAAGCTCGCCCAAGTAGCACGAGCTTGCCCAAAAGTGACACGAGCTTGACCAATAGCAACATGAGCTTTCTCAAGACTAATACAAGTTTGTACAAATCCATACATATATCTAGGGGTGGCAAAGTGGGCGACCCATCCCATTTAGGTCCGTCCTATTTAACCCCGTCCAAAAGTGGGGCAGATCAACTTAGACGTCTGAGTTTAAAAGTTAGGCCCATCCCATTTACAAACGAGTTGGCGGACTGATCCACCAATTTTTTTTTACAATTTGATTTACTACATAATTTACAAAATTGGTAATCATTATCATAGAGGCCAACAAATTTCAACAATGAATAGTAAATCTTTAACAAGTCTTAATGTAAATGTCATATTATTCAACATAAACAAACAACGTAACTATAATACCAAAAAGTTAAAACAAACACATTAAAACCACAAAAATCAAAGCTTTATTATCATAATGAGAAACATACCCTATGCAAAACTTAACTTACAGCTTTAGAACCTGACTTTAGTGACAACGAGTAATATAAAATAGAAAAGAATGTATTCTCTATGTTTTGCAATAAAGATTCTTCCTACTATGAGCGAAAATAAAGAACGAAGCATAGACCAATTAATGTCTTTAAAAATGAGGTGCTTGCGGTGATGTGAAAAATGAATACTAAGGTTTGAAGAAATGAAAGTTGTTTTAAAAGTATGTCTACTACATATCCACATTAATATTAAGGTTTAAAGAAATGAGGATTGTTTTAAACAAAACGCCCATCGGTAAAACCCGTTCTTCCCTCGGTCTATTTTAAAAGTGGGTTAGGTGAGACAAACCAACTTAAGACACCAAGTCGAAAATCTCGCTCCGACCCACAAAAAATGATGGGTTAAACCGACAAATCCAATCCATTTTACCATCCCTACCTACGTATATCGGATCTATATTTGGACTTAGGAGAATTCATCTCGTCTAGTAGAAAAAACAATTAAGTCGTGTTAATAGTTTTCTGCTACACGACGATAAGGAAATTAATTTATATTGAATGATCTCATGTAGGCAAAATAATATGTGCATTTACGGCCCATTACTTTGATTTATGACGGTTAAGCCTGCAATTTAGTGTATAAATGAACCATCTACTAAGACATTATTGGAGATTGAAAACATCAAATATCCGTAGAAGATCTTCATTAACCCCAACTAATGAGATTAAAACTGAATCCCCGTATGGTAGTATACTTTTTTAAATACATCTATAAATATATACTTCCCCCGTCTCACAATAGGTGTATTTTTTTTTGTTGAGATTTTCACACTTTTTAAGATAATGATTAATTGTGTTCTTTTTAATCATAAAATGAACGTCATTTTCTAAAATAACCTTATTAATAATAGATAGTGGGGCTGTTAAATGATTTAAGGGTTAATTATATGATACCCCCTGCCATTAGGACGAGATTTGATTTTACCCCCTGAAGATTTTTTTTTGAACGGCCCCTCATAAAACCAAAAACTAACTTTTGCCACATGCTCTTACTAGTTTGGGTGACCGGACTTGCTCTAATTGGTTAGGTGGAATTTTAAATGCCCCTGTGGCTTGCTGATTGTGTTCTTCTCAAGCTTCAATTCAACACCCAAAAACAAACGCAATTCGCACAAGAAATTCGCACAACCACCTCTCTTTCGTTCAACACAAGTCTTTCTATCCATTTCAAACTCATAATCCTCTTCATCTTCTCCAAAAGTTGAAAACATGTTCATTAATAATAAACGCAATTCGCACCATCAAACCCAGAATCCTCTTTATGAAATTCGCACCAAAATCCTCTTTATTAAATTTATAACATGAAATTCACACCAGAATTTCGGGTTTGTGAAATTCGCACCATCTTCAGCAAATTTTAATCCTCTTCATCTTCAATTTCATCTTCAGCAATTCCATCACAAATCAATTTCAGAAACTCTCCATATTCTCCACTTTTAATCGCATCATCACCATCCCCAGAAACTTTCCTTCTTCACTCAATAAAACAACCCTCATCTTCATTAATAACACCTTCATACCATAAACACCACCATAAACGCATACCGTTCAAAAATTGTGAATAGGAAATCCGAAAACATGAGAAAAATGAGATGAGGAGAATTTAAGATTCAAAACCGAAAAAACCAGATCGGGAAACACGAACCGGATCTAAAAAACTCAGAAACTGAGAGTTTGTGTGAGAGAGGCGCACAATTGTAAATGGATACATTAAATTAGGGTTTAGATTTGGGTTGTATGGAAGTTGATTTGGGTTAAATTAGGGTCATTGATGAAACCTTTTCTACATCCATCAAAACAAAAATAAAAGGATCCAAATCTGGGTTGATGAAGAAATGAGGGAATTGGATGGTGATGGTTGCGAGGATAACAAAGAGAATGTTTGCTATAAAGGAACATAGTCGAAACAAAGTGAGGTTTTGAGAGATAAGAAACCACCACTGTTGTCGAGAGGTAATTCTGATAGGAAAAGGAAAATTTCTTTTTCGGAGAGTGATGGTTTTTCGTTCTGGAGACCAGATTTGAATTCTGATAACTTGTTTGATCCAAAGCTACTCATTGCATTCGAGGAAGTGGTGAATGATCATTGTAGAATGACAGAGGAACAAAGGAGGGCTAGGGTTGAAGAAGCGTCTTTACAGAAAGTAAATTTTGCTGAAGATGAAATTGAAGATGAAGTTGAAGTTGATCCTTTGTTGTTGTTTGAAGAGAAATGCAATTATTCAGTCCAGTCAGCATGCCACCTATCCAATGACCAGACGCTCAGTCAACATAGAGGATGAGAGGGTGTGGTAAAATCTGATTTTGGGTTTTATAATGGGAGTTCTATGAAAAAAAAACCAGGGATACCAAATTTCGCCCTAATGACAGATGGATTTATATAATTAACTCATGATTTAAAATACAATAAATAAGAGTAAGTTAGTGAAAAAAATAAATATCATATTGGTATTCTTAACGGACAAATAATTTGAGACAAATAAAAATTAGAAAGAAGACACTTATTATAAAAATAATGGGAGTATTATTTTGTAAGAAAAAAAATAGGATATATGTACACCACATTCGAGGAAGAACCGTGATAATATGAATAATATTGCAAACTAATAATTTTTGATTCTGTATATAATGCAATATTATTATTATGACATCAATTGGTATACCAATAGAGAGATTATGCATTCAATGTACATCTTTACGCATCATGAGATATTTTAACACATGATCCTTGTTCAAATCTTCTCTATTTAAACAAACTTCTTCTCAACTCAAGTAATAAAAAAAATACTTACTCTCTTAATTAAAATGGCTTTAGAAAAGAAAGAAGAAGAAGAAATAGTTGCGATGAACATGGAGAATTTTCAAGAGTTCCATGTTTCTGATCATCCTACTATACCACAAAAGTTTCGTAGAAATGATTCTCTGGACATTGAATCTCGCACCACCTCTCACCTCCATCACTCTAACGTATGCATGCTTTCTTCCATCTTTTATGGAATAATAATTTTGTATAATACTGATGAATAATGATTTTGCAGGGGCCATCCATGGCGTTAATACTGCAACTGGCGTTTCAAAGTCTCGGAATAGTTTACGGAGACATCGGAACTTCGCCGCTGTATGTGTTTTCTAGCGTCTTTCCGGACGGTATTAAGCATAATGATGATATCTTAGGAGTTCTTTCCTTAATCTTTTATACACTCACTATCATTTCTCTTCTCAAATACGTGTTCGTAGTCTTAAGAGCCACCGACAACGGAGATGGTTAGTATTTAGTGTTCGTGTCCGTGTCCGTGTCCATGCTTTATAATAAGAGTTTTTGAGAGTTTGAATTTGAATGTAATTTCTTAGGTGGAACATTTGCTTTGTACTCTCTGATATGCCGATATGCGAAAGTGGGACTGATTCCGAATCAACAACTAGAGGATGCAGAAGTTTCTAATTATAAGCTGAAATTGCCGAACAACCGTGAAAAGAGAGCGTCGAAGCTTAAATCTATAATTGAGAACAGTCATGGTACGAAGATTTTCCTCTTGTTTACTACTTTGCTCGGAACTTCCATGGTCATCGGTGATGGTGTTCTCACACCTTGCATATCTGGTTAGTATGAAATGTAATTTTAACAATTGATACATAATATTGATATATGCTTAATCTTAAACAGTTAATCAGTTATACTTAATTATTATTATTTTTTCAATTGGTTGCAGTTTTATCTGCAGTGGGAGGGATCAAGGAAGCTGCTAGCAAAATAACTGATGGTAGGTACTTTTGTTCGTAATTTAGGATTTAGGGTTTATGGTTGTAGGTTTGGGATTTAAGTTAATTGCTTCTGTTGCTTGTGCATATGCAGATCAAATTGTTTGGATATCAGTGGCAATCTTGATTGTTCTTTTCATGGTTCAGAGATTTGGAACTGATAAAGTGGGTTACAGTTTCGCTCCCATAATCTGTTTATGGTTCACTCTCATTGCCGGGATTGGTGTGTACAATTTCATCAAGCATGATGCATCGGTTATAAAAGCGTTGAATCCGAAATATATAGTAGATTATTTCATCAGGAATAAAAAAAATGCTTGGATTTCTCTAGGTGGAGTTGTTCTCTGTACAACAGGTTCATAATCATGTCATTCATACAAAGAATAATTAGTTTTAACAACTTTAGAATCAAGATTTGATGTGAAGTTTATTGTTTTTGCAGGAACTGAAGCATTGTTTGCTGATGTTGGACATTTCACAGTTCGGTCTATACAGATAAGTATGTGTTGTGTTACTTATCCTGCTCTTATTTTGGCTTATGCCGGACAAGCCTCATTTCTTCGCAAAAACAACGATCTTGTTAGTGCCACGTTCTATAAGTCCATACCAGGTAATTTCAAGTTTGAATCATGAACATAGTTCTTATTCTTTCCAGGTGTAAAATCTGTGTTGCAGCCTCTAACTGATGAAGGTTTTCATGTGTTGCAGACTCTATGTATTGGCCAATGTTTGTGGTTGCTGTTTTGGCAGCAATAATAGCTTCTCAAGCCATGATCTCAGGGACTTTTTCTATAATCCAACAATCACTTTCATTGGGATGTTTTCCTCGCGTGCAAATTGTACATACATCGGAAAAGTATGAAGGACAAGTTTATATTCCTGAAGTTAATTACATCCTCATGATTGCTTGTATTGCCATCACTATTGGTTTTAAAACCACCACAAAAATTGGAAATGCCTATGGTAACTCCTAATTCTCTTACAATCAGATGATACATTATGAAACCATGAAAATTCTGATTTTGTGCGGATACATTTGTGCAATGCAGGGATAGCAGTGGTGTTTGTGATGACACTAACATCTGCATTTCTCACACTAATCATGATCGTGATATGGAAGACTCACATGCTTTTGATCATTAGCTATGTTCTCATCATTGGTTCGGTGGAACTTGTTTATTTAAGCTCGGTTTTATACAAATTTGACCAAGGAGGGTATCTTCCTCTTGCATTTTCCGCAATTCTAATGTTCATCATGTACGTTTGGAATACTGTGTACCGAAGAAAGTACTTTTACGAACTTGATCACAAGATTTCACCTGAGAAGTTCAGAGAAGTTGCTTGTGACACAAGTTTATGTCGATTTCCGAGTCTCGCAATCTTTTACTCTGAGCTTGTTCAAGGTATTCCACCAATTTTCAAGCATTATGTTGCAAATGTTCCTGCACTACACTCTGTCCTTGTCTTTGTTTCCATTAAATCATTGCCTATTAGCAAAGTCCCAATTGGAGAAAGGTTCCTTTTTCGTCGAGTACAGCCTAAAGAATTCTATGTATTCCGATGTGTTGTTAGATATGGATACACCGATGTCCGCAACGAGAAGGAGCCTTTTGAAAAGTTAATGGTTGAGAGGTTGAAGGAGTTTATTGTTACAGAATATTATTGGTCTCAAAAAGTGATACAAGATGGCGAAGCCGATGAAAATTTGAATGTTGATAAATCACAAGAAATTAGTGATGAAGGAAGAGTTCAAGAGGCAATTGAAAAAGAGATTGAAACAATTGAGAAAGCATCAAGAGCTGGTGTTGTGCATTTGATTGGTGAAAATGAGGTGATTGCTAGTAAGGGAGCTGGTTTTGGAAAAAGAATTTTGATTGATTATGCCTACAATTTCTTGAAGAAAAACTTGAGACAGAGTGAAAAGTTATTTGATATTCCTCACAAACGTATGGTCAAAGTTGGAATGACTTATGAGCTATAGGAGTAAATAAAACTAAGTACAAATATCATGTGAAGAAAAAGAGTATCCTAAAAATGAATTTGGTGTATTCTTCAAATCAATTATGCAAACAAATGATGTAATTCTTATATACATTGTGGGTTCAATCAATCAGTATATTTTTAAAGAATGACAATGAACTTCAATCACACTATTTCTCAAACAAAACAAAAAAATCCAAATCATTTTCTTACTTAATATGCCTCCTATTATTTTTACCCATTTTCACCCAGCTATGTACTATCTAACAAATATACTTTTATTTCTTTCGAATTCTCTCAAGTATTATGATAACTTTTATCCGTGTCATGGTAAATCCTAATCGTTGCATTGATTTTCCATATCCCTGTATTTTGTTGTTGTTTTTGTGTTTAAACCTTTAATATGATAACTAATATTTTTTAATTTTGTTGTTTTTGTCGTTGCATTGAATGCCATGTTTTTCTCATTTGTCCATTTTTTATCTCTGCAAAATAGCAAGACCATTTGAAGTGATAAAAGATATTAATGACAGAAAAGAACTTTATATTTATCGGAAAATTCGATAAACAAATACAAGTTTATATTAGCGAGTTTTGCGATGGTTTTGTTAGAGAGAGAAAGTCATATTTCTCTTTGACTCTAAAACCCTAGTTTTTCCCCTTCTCATCCCTTTTGTCACCATGTTTGAAGATCATATTTTCTTTCTTGAGACTGAAGCCCAATCCAAACCAATCAGCACCCCAATAACTATTCAAAAGCCAGTGAAATCTTATGTAGAAGCCATTGGAAATGTCTGCAACATTCCCACGAGTCAGCTTCCCATTCCATGTGTCAAGGGAGACCGTTTTTCCATTTCCATTCCAGAAGATGAATACCTCATTGGGGTACAAGTCTGCAAGAATAACCTTCATGGAAAAGTGCTTTGGCCAAAGGGATCTTCACCTCTTACTGTGATGCAACTGAAAGAGAAGCTAAACTCTCTTTGGAGCTCAATCTCGAAATGGGGTGTAACCTCTCTTGGTAAAGGATTTTTTGAGTTCACCTTCTCATGTATTGAAGATGTTCGCAGGGTTCGAGCTTCTATGGCTTGGAACCTCAATCCAGGAATCCTCAAACTGTTCCACTGGACCAGAGATTTTGTGCCATCCAACGTGAGTCATAGTTCGGCTCAGGTTTGGGTTCGTATTCACGGTCTTGCTCAAGAATATTTGAGGCCCAAGATTATTTTCGCTATTGCGAGTAGTTTAGGGACTCCAATCTGTATAAACTCTTGTTCGAACTGTCCACTTTTTGACCGACCTCTTGGGCGTTTTGTTAGGGTTCTTATTGATTTGGACCTTCGTAATGAGCTGCGTGACAAGATATTGGTAGAGTGTGTTGGGTTCACGTGTACGAGAAGATCCCAGATTACTGTAACTTTTGCAAATGCTTAGGACATCTGGAATCCAATTGCAAAAGAAAGAAAAATCTGGTTTCTAATAATTCTGATAAGAGAACTGTTACTGAGAAAAATCCTCCTCTGCCGCCTGAAAGGGCTGAAGATCCGAAGGTGTTACTGAGATACCTGATGCGGCTCCCATTCTTCCTCAGGATATCCCTACATTAGAAATTACCCCAAACTCTGAGGAGGTTGTTGATACTCTATTCACGGTGCTCCAACCTAACGTTCTAGCCTGTGCAGATAACGACAATGAAATTGCGTGTACAACAGATTCAGAAGAATTCATAGATGAAACTCAAGGATTAAAAAATAGACTCACTCAGGTGTGAAATGATAATTTTTTGAATGAAAATGTGCATGCTTCCCCAGACGCAGGCGTGACATAATCTCTCAGCACAACTGTAGGGATCCTCGTCTAACGATCGTATTTTAACGACCAGATGTTTACGGATTCAGTTGAACCGAGCCAGAAAATTAAAAAAAATATTATAAGTCTCAGCTTCGTCCCGCATCTGGTCGACCGCACTTAAGTCATCACTTCTACGACCATAAGCAATGACTTGGGGGCTCCTGTTCTGGACTGACCCAATGACTAGACAAGGTCCAATCCACTCCTGCTCATGGGACGACCCATTGACCCAAATGTCAAAGGGACCCACTAGCTCCATACTCCTCAGTTGAGGAGAACCCGTCGACCACGTTCGCCTGTGGTCGGTTTCCTCTGCTCATTCCAGACCTCTGCTCGACAGCAACAAAAGTCATCCAGAGTTGACCGCAGGTAGCTCCTGCTCAGATATCTCTATGCTCGACGTATTTCATGTCCGACCAGGTATACTCGACGTATTTCCTGTCCGACTAGGTATGCTCGTCCAACGACTAGTTTCTGGCAGTTACCTATTTTTAGGGGATCCGCGATCCAGACCCAAAATATGAACCGTTAGCTGATAACGAGAAAACGTATCGATTATATTGCTAGGTTTCATTGACGTTTTATCGCATAATCACCGTTTTGACACTCGATTTCTCGAGTTTTTCTTACCATTTTGCAGGTACATCATTATATGGAGCTAAATCATGAATTAAGAGAAAAAGGAACAAAAGCAACCATAAAAAGATGAAGAAATGAAGAAGCCTGCAAAACTGCATAATTTGTTGCAGCCACGGTCGTCACCAGGGTGTCACGACCGTGACACCCCAAAAGAAGCCATCACGACCGTGAGAGCATTGTCACGACCGTGACACTTAAAAGCCACAGGACACGAGCGTGAAGACCTTGTCACGACCGTGACAAGGGTAAAAATAGGTTATTGACTGAGACCACGTCAAGGCATTACGTGAAGAACTTTTCTCCTACTTTTTTGCCACGTTCCTACATTCCCTCCACCACTTCAGCAAGGCCCAATGCAACAAAGTCCAATTTTCAGCCCATTAAGGATTCTATAAATAGCACCAGTTTTATGAAGAAAGCACAGAGCATTTTTTATTCGATTTTCTGCGGAAGCTCTGCCGAATTATTTTACGACCCTGTTTCTATTTCTGCATTATTTTTAGTTTTTTTTGTTCTTATTGTATCCGAGCCAGCCATATAACAATTTCCAACATCAGGAAATTGTTATACATTTACTTGTTTCTAAACCTTCAGCATTTATTATTTTCGATTTCCGCCAACTCCAAGCTTTCCGGTTTGTGGAAGAAGGAGTCTGCTATAATATTTGTTAACCAGGTTTTTTATTATTGCAATTTTAATATTTATAATGTTCATTTATTTTTCTGCCATGAGTATTTTATTATTTGTTTTTCTGTCTCTGTCTGGTTCAACATCAATGAGTAGCTAATTACCTTAGGGCGGTATGTAGTTAGAACCAACTTAATCGGTAAAATTTAACCATAGGCTAAAAATAATTAATAACTTAAAATTCTGGCTGATACTTTTTAATTAAAATCGACCTTTTCGTTACGAGAGTAAGAAAAGAGTATTAGGTTAGGTCAAGACCACGAGAGTGTGAGATTTTAACCAGATAGCTAAAGTTAGGCATTTAAATTAAACACAGCGAGAGCGCTTTAAAATAAATTAGAATTACTAAGTTTCCAAAAATTATCTCTAAACACTTATGGGCTAGCGAGAGCAGGCATAGGGCTTTAGGGATAAGATCTGAGATAAGACCACGAGAGTGTGAGTTGAGGGTATTTAAACTGGTAACCTCTACCGAATAGATTAAGTAAACACCTTTATAAGCCTAGGTTAGATTGACCCACCTAAGTTAGTATAATTACATACCGACCGCCTTAGTATTATTTTATTAAAACTTAAATTTAATTCCGCCTTTAATATTTTTAAAAATCAACAAAAAATCGTGACAACCATTCGCCTTAGCTAAACTAGAAGTTCATCTAGCACTAAGTAACCATAGAATCCCTGTGGATCGATAATCTTAAATATTACTTCGATAGGCTGTGCACTTGCAGTTAAGATACCGCTAGACGCATAATTAGACACGTCCTTAGCCTATCAAGTTTTTGGCGCCGTTGCCGGGGACTCCTTAATCTAGTTACTAGTGCATTTAGGTAGCATCGTTTAAACTAAGGTATCAACTATTTAATTTAATTTAATCTCCGAGTGTATGCCAAGTACTCGCTCTAAAAGCGAAGACTTGCAACCTCTAATCCCTGAATCGGAACGCTTCTTACACGTAAGAAGACGTATATTCGATTACGAAAATAATTACAATATTCCAGATCTTCAATTAGATCCGCCTAAACCAGTCGTAACATCAAAGGACGCAGAGATGGCTGAAGAACAGAATCACCCACTCAAGTATTACGCCAGTCCTTCGCAAGCTGAACTGCATTCAAGCATTGCCGCGCCGGCTATCAACCGAAATGATTTCGAACTAAAACCTTCGTTGATATCAGCCGTGCAACAAAATCAATTCGCCGGAAATCCTACCGAGGATCTGAATCTTCATCTTTCGATCTTTGTGCAATATGCAGATACCGTAAAAGCCAATGGAGTTACCCAAGAAGCTATTAGACTACGTTTATTTCCTTTTTCACTTCGAGACAGAGCAAGAGCTTGGCTTCAATCTCTGCCTTCGAACTCAGTAACTACGTGGAAGGAACTAAAGAGAGTTTTCTTGAACAGATATTTTCCACCCAGCAAGACAGCTATGCTGAGAGCTTAGATCAACGGATTTAAGCAAAGGGAAAGCGAATCATTATTCGAAGCTTGGGAACGCTATAAGGATCTGCTGAGACTTTGTCCATATCACGGATTAATAGAATGGATGGTCATCCATACCTTCTATAATGGACTCTTGTACAATACAAGAATGACAATTGACGCTGCCGCGGGCGGTGTATTGATGGACAAAGAATATAATGATGCTTATGCACTTATCGAAAGTATGGCTCAAAACCATTACCTTTGGGGAAGCGAGAGAGTCGCAACTGAGAAACCAACAAAAGGAGGTATGTACGAAGTAAGTAGTATGGACCAAGTCAATGCGAAGTTTGACCAACTAAGCCAAAAGATCGACAACTTGGCCATAACACCAACAGCCACCGTAGTTGCAGTAACACCTAACTGTGAGTTATGTGGAGTTTCAGGACACGAAGTTTCTGATTGTCAACTATTGACAGGAACTCCCACTGATCAAGTGAATTATGCTCAAGGAAACCCTTACTCAAACACATACAACCCAGGTTGGAAGAATCATCCGAACTTCTCCTATAAGAATAACAATGCTTTATACGCACCAGGTCAAACACCAGCTACATCACCAGGATATCAAAAGACTGCTCCTAATGTCCCTAGAAAATCGAACCTTGAATTGATGATGGAGAACTTTATAGCTAACCAATCTCAAACAAACAAGGACTTCTTAAACCAAAACATTCACACTAGTGAGCAGATTAAACAATTAGTGAGCAAAGTAGATGCATTAGCTACACATAACAAAATGCTTGAAACTCAGATTTCACAAGTAGCTCAACAACAAGCACCTACCGCTGCACCAGCTGGAGTATTCCCTGGACAACCTCAACCTAATCCGAAAGGACATGCTAACGCCGTAATTTTAAGAAGTGGCAAGGAACTTGACGGACCTACCGATCCAAGACTTGACAATCCAGCCATGTACCAAAAATCGGATAAACCGACTGAAGTGGTGAATGATCCAGAAGAAAAGGAAGATGATAATCAAGAGGTAGTGGAGAAAGAACAACCTTATGTGCCTCCACCACCCTATAAACCACCAATTCCGTACCCTCAAAGATTAACCAATTCCAAAACGACGGGTCAATTCAAGAAATTTGTTGAACTTCTGAAACAGTTGAATATTACTATTCCGTTTACAGAAGCTATCACCCAAATACCCTCGTACGCTAAGTTTTTAAAAGAAATCTTATCAAATAAGAAAAAGATAGAGGATAACGGAACAGTTACACTTACTGCCGAGTGTAGCGCCATAATTCAGAATAATATGCCTCCTAAGCTAAAAGATCCAGGAAGTTTCTCTATACCCTGTGTAATAGGAAAATTCGTCATTGACAAAGCTCTATGCGATTTAGGAGCCAGTATCAGTGTTATGCCCTTAACGATTTGCAAAAGGCTAGACATGGGAGACCTTAGACCAACTAAAATGTCTGTTCAACTAGCCGATCGCTCTGTTAAATATCCTGTAGGCATACTAGAAAACGTCCTAGTACGTATAGGACAATTCTACATCCCTACTGATTTTATAATCATGGACATCTCTGAAGACTCCACTACACCTATCATACTAGGAAGACCATTCTTAGCTACCGCCGGAGCTATAATAGACGTAAAAAGAGGAAAGCTAACCTTTGAAGTAGGTGAAGAAAAAGTTGAATTTATTTTAACGCAATTCTTACAATCACCAGCCATAGAGGATACATGCTATCTATTGGACGTAATTGACGAATGTGTAAGAGAAATGGAACTGAAAGAGACTACCTATTCTGAAATAATGAAAATTCAAATCCCTCCGATTTTCGAAGATGATAATTGGCGTAAACCGTATCAGGATAATAGTCTAAGCGAAAGTTTAGCACTTACACCGGATCCCATGCCAAGTAAAGATAAACCTACATTAGGATTAAAAACCTTACCTCATAACCTGAGATACGAATTCTTAGACGTTGAATGTAAAAGACCAGTTATAATAAATTCCAGTTTAGGAACTATAGAAACAAAGAAACTTTTAGATGTCTTGAAGAAATATCCAACTGCATTAGGATATAACATATCTGACCTCAAGGGAATATGCCCTTCAGTTTGTATGCATCGTATTCTGCTAGAAGAAGATTGCAGAACCTCCAGAGAATCTCAAAGAAGAATTAACCCAATCCTTAGCACTGTAGTAAAAGAAGAAGTTAAGAAACTACTAGATGCCGGAATAATATATCCAATCTCTGATAGTGAATGGGTTAGTCCAATACATGTAGTGCCAAAGAAAGGAGGTATCACTGTAGTGAAAAACGCTCAAGGCGAATCGATATCGCAAAGAGTAGTGACGGGACATAGAGTGTGCATAGATTATCGTAAACTAAACAAAGCCACTCTGTCGCGGTGAGAATCGGATACCAAGCTATTAAGTGAGCTTGAATCACAAAACATTTATGTTCACCACCGACTTTAATTTAATCCAAAGGGAAAAGGGAAAAAGATCGTAAAAACCCTAAATGAGGAGAAACTAGGCTCGGGGGTTGATTATACCTAGGGAAGGTGTTAGCATCCTAAGCATCCGCAGTATCCTACGGGAACCTCTTGTTAATATTTGCATTATTGTTGTTTATTGCTTGCTAAAATTAAGGGAACCTAAAGTTTTATTTCTAATGGTGCTCGCACAACATCGCATCGATGCCTACGTATCGGGTATAGAATCAGAGCACTCGTAGTTCTCCTAAGGATTAACGAACACTTGGTTACGCTCAAGGTTCGCGGGGGAAGGTAAGTGTTATGGCAAACACTCACGTGACTTTAAGAAAGTCACAAAAAGTTGTAAAATAAAAAGCTAAGGACCTAAGGATGATGGACCTAATTGCTAAGGTCAAAATGGAACTAGGGATTGCTAAACTTCCTATGACATTGAGTCAACTGCAGGAGTCTTTCCCTTTTGGATCAAAAAGCATAAACAAAAATAAATAAAGGTGCAAGCTCCTAAGACTAGGCAAAGGCTGCTACTTGCAAAAATAAATCGAATAAAGTAAATGGAATACAAGGTAAAGGGTTTAGTAACCGGGCTATGGCTCGACATATGGATCGAGAATGCTGGGGTGGAAAACAAGCGCAGTGCGACAATTTGCCTTAAGTTAGAAAAGCTGTGCAGTGTAAGGAACTGTGCAGATGGCGATCGTAAACGACCGACTTACGTGTGTGAGTGTATGTGAAGTGAACTTGGCGTTGGACCAAGGAATTATTATTTTGAAAATTAAATTAAATGGTGTAAACTTGCGAGAAATAAATAAAAAGTAAAGTGAAATAAATTGAAAATAGAATGAAATAAATTAAATAAATTAAATAGAAAAAAAATAATGAAATAAATGGAAAGAAAATAAATATATGGAATAGAAATAAAATGCAATGGCCTCATATGGGTCACGATTAATCGGAAACGATTTATCGTGACCTTCGTGATATCATCGGCCCCAAAAGAAATATCGAATGAAGATTTTAAATATTTTTTAAGATTTTACTAAGATAATAAACACCATAAAAATCATAAAATAACAATAATAGTGATAAGAGGTTAGAAATGTGAAAATAAAATATATAAAAAAAAGTTAGAAATATATATAAAAGAAAAATAGAGAGGGTATAATGGGTCGGTCATGGTGGTGATTGAATAGAGAACCAACATCGGGCTAAGCCCAACATCAACAACAAACACAAGATCTCCTTTTAACATAAAATAATAAAATAAAAAACAAAATTTAAAACATATCATCTGTAAAAGAAAATAAAAAGGATTTAGAATCCAAACCCCCATCACTTCCGCAGGTTTTTTGAGAAAAGAGAAAAAAAAGAGTCAGTATTTCGCTTTGAAAGAAAACATGGTTTATGAATAACCCAACCTCACAAACGGTATCCGTGATGACTCTCAACTCACGACGGCGAAAGCTTTCAGCCTCAAATCTCTCTCACGCGGTTCGGTCCCTCTCTCAGACTCTCATCTCAGTCTCACGATTTGGGCGGTTCTGTTTGGATTAAAGGCGGTGGGTGATTGTTTTGAGGTGGTGACCGGCGGAAATGAAGAAAGGGGGCAAGGCAGCGGTGGTGAAAGAGTGCGAATAAGTGGCCGGCGATTGTCTCACGGTTTGTCTGGTAAGGTTTTCTCTGTGAGTTTTGGATCTGCGATTGTTGGTTTAAGGATTCTGGGTTTTTATTTGGTGATGGACAGAAAGGGATTTTGTGTTTGGGGTTGTTCTTGGATGGTGCTTGAAGGTTTGCTAGGTGAGAAGATGAAAGTTCGTGGCTGAGGGTTTTGAGGAGGTGGATGTGTGCCTGTTTTTGAATGGTTCCCAAGTGGTGGTTTTGGAGTGATGTTCGGATCTGGGTTGTTCAGGTTGATTTAGATTGGTTCAGATTTGAGGTACGATTTCGTTTTCGTGGATTTTTGAGGTGTGATTTGAAGTTTGAGATTGCTGTGTTTTTTCAAGGTCTGTGTTTGGTTGCGAGTTAGTGAATGACTTGTGCGGTTATCGGCGGAGGTTGTTTGATGCAGGGGCGGTGATTGTGGTGAAGGGAAAATGGTGAGGGCTCGGATTTTGAAATGGTGAGAAAGAAATTTTGGTCTCTGTATTATGAAGGTGGTATTGTGTTGTTGATTGATGGTTTATTTTGTGTTGATTTGCAGGTTTCGGATCCGTTTTGGGGTTCTTCTCTCATCTCTCTTCTGGTTTAGCAAGGCTAAAAAGGGTGAGTTGAATGAGGTTATGCAAGGTTTGTGTTATGGTTCGTGAGTTTGGCTGTAGTTTGGTGTAATTTTCATGTGATTGCCTATGATTGATTCGGTGGATAATGGTTGCAGGTGACAGGATTGGCGGCTGTTGGCCGATGGTTTTGACGGTAGTGTTCTGAGCGTTTCGTGAAGGTTGTTGTTATTTGTGAGACATGGGTGAATAAGATGAGGAGGACGATTTGAGTTGCTTAAAGGCTACTGGTTTTGGTTGTTCACAGTGAAGGGTTTGGAGATTTTTAGTGCTGGGTTACTGGTCTTGATACAAGAAAACGAGGGTGTCAAAGGTGATTCGGATTTGTGGTGCTGATGAGAGTTATCGGAAGTGATGTGTTTGTAACTTTTTTGTTTTTTTGAGGATTTGTATTAGCTGTTAGTCTATATTTTTGCTGTTTGATGCAGTGCTGGTTTTTTTGTGTGTGTGCAGGATGGAGAGTGATGAAATGAAATTGGAAAAAATGAATCTAACTATTCGGAATCAAACATAAACATGGTCATAATATGAACAAAGCTGAGAAAGACAAAGAGGTGAAAGGAAAAAAATGTTACCGGCCCGAATGTTATCGGGGTGCCGAGTCCACAAATGGTAGCCTCCTAATCCCCCTGAACTTGCTTGTTGTTGCTGAACTTCTGTGATGACTTGTTCCAATCTCTTTTCTCCTTCTTTTTTGGTTTTAAACTGCTGATTTTCCTGGTGTTGTTTTGGTGTCTTAAGATTCTTTGAGACTGTTTTTGTGGTGAGTTTGTATGTGGTGTATTTGTAGTGTAATGAAGGCTGAATTGGTGTGTGTTTGTAGCTGTAACTTTGGTGTTTTTGTGATGCTTTATGGGGCTGTTTGTTGTTGTTTTTGAGGGCTGAGTTATGTTATTTCAGGGGCTGTTTGCAGTGGTTTATGGGGCTGTTATATGGGACTGGTTTGATGGGGTTTGAGAGCTATTATGAGGGACTGTTTTTGGTGTGTTTTAGTAGCTGAACTGTAGTGTTGAGAGCTGAATTTTTTTGAATGTAACAGTATGATTTTTTTGGTTGTTGCTGTGCTGAATTTTTTGATATAACATTGTGTTTTATGCTTGTAGGTGAAGGGTTTCAAAAGAGGGACAAGGTCTGAATTTTGCAGTTGTGGTGGAGTAGTGGAGCAGGCTGTTTGTGTGCTTGGAGCAGGCTTGTCTTGTGCTGCTGAACTGTGCCATTTGGGTGGCTGCATGCTGATTTTGTTTGATTTGGAGCAGGCTGAATTTTGTAATTTAGTGCTGAATTTTTTGTACATTTTTTCTATGCAATTGTAATGTAAACAAAATAATAAATAAAGAGAAATTGATTATTTACACTATGGTTTGAAATTGAAACTTGAAATGAGAAACTCTAAATTAGAAATCTAAATAAAAACTTAAATTAGAAATGAATTAAAAAGAAATAAATTTAAAATTGAAAATAACTTATAAACTAAAATAAAAAAACTTGGAATTAAAATTAATTATAAGAAAAGAAATTGGAATTAAATTAAAAATGAAATCTTAAAAGAAAAGTAAATTACAAATAACTTAGAAATTGAAATTAAATTAGAATAAACTAAAAATAAATTGGAAATTGAAATTAGATTAGAAATAGAAACTTGAAAATGGAATAAAATTAAAAATAGAAAATAAAATTTAGAAAATAAAATTTGAAAATGAAATAAAAATTAAATTTAGGAATGAGGACTTGATAATGAAAAGAAAATAACAAATAAGTTTAGAAAATTTTGAAAATTGAACTAAAAAAAATTAAAAATGGAAATTGAAATAAAATTTTAAAAATAGGAATTTACAAATAGAACGAAAATAGAAATTAAAATTAAAAATACGAAAATGAATTAAAAGGTCATAAATAAATTAAATTAAAACGGAAGCTAGAAAAATGAGAAGAAAGCGACAGAAAATAAATCGGGAAAAATCCCCGCTAAAATGCGATAAAAGTATGATTATGATATGAGCGATTAGGGGTAAAATTTGGGGTGTGACAGTTGCCCCTATTTAAATAACTTTACCAGATGACGTGAATGACGATAGGCACTCATGAGATCATGGTGAAAGGTATTTAAATACAGAAATAACCGGAAATTTTGCCCCTAAATGCAATGCTATGCTGGACTACAAAACTATCTAACTCTGCAACTCTTATGCAATGAGATGATGATTATGGTATGAATGATTAGAATGAGAATGAATCGACGACCACAAGCCAAGACTCACTGGGGATGACAAACACTGGGGACGACAGACACTGGGGATAAAGAAACGAAAACGAGAAATATTCAAAGTGATAAAACAACAGGTTCAAGTGTAACTGTTGACACTAAGAATAAAACAAAAGACGGGAACAAAAAAGAAATCCAAAGCGTTGGATCAACGAAACACAGACAAAATAAAATAAAATTCAAAGTGATTGCACAGTGGCCCGATGCTACCAACTGACACCAAGAATACAAACAAGACAAGGAAATAAGTTGAAGTGGTTGACCAATGGCTCTATGCGACCAAATTGACTTTGAGAAGTAAAAGGCAACATATTCAAAGTGAATGCGCAGCGGCACGATGCGACCAACTGACACTAAGAATACAAACAATGCAAGGAAATAAATCGAAATGGTAGATCAATGGCTCTATGCGACCAAATTGACTTTGAGAAATAAAAGAAAACAACAACATATTCAAAGTGGATGCGCAGCGGCACGATGCGACCAACTGACACTAAGAATATAACAAAATAAACATTCAAAGGGAAAGCGCAGCGGCTCGATGCGACCAACTGACACTGGAAATGATAAACATAATATTCAAAGTGAATGCGCAGCGGCTCGATGCGACCAACTGACACTGAGAATAATCAACAAAAATAATCGAAATGAATACGCAGTGGCTCGATGCGACCAGCTAGCAATGGGAATGACAAACAGCTTATCCAAGGTGAATGCGCAGCGGCTCGATGCGACCAACTGACACCAAGAATAACAAAATAAATATTCAAAAAAGAAAGTGCAGTGGCTCAATGCGACCAACTGACACTGGAAATGATAATCATAATATTCAAAGTGAATGCGCAGCGGCACGATGCGACCAACTGACACTAAGAATATAACAATAAAAATATTCAAAATGAATACGCAGTGGCTCTATGCGACCAGCTAGCACGGGGAAAGACTAACAGCTTATTCAAGGTGAATGCGCAGCGGCTCGATGCGACCAACTGACACCAAGAATAACAAAATAAATACTCAAAAAGAATGTGCAGTGGCTCAATGCGACCAACTATCATTGGAAAATGGAAACGACACAATATTCAAAGTGAATGCGCAGCGGCTCGATGCGACCAACTGACACTAAGAATAACAAAATAAATACTCAAAAAGAATGTGCAGTGGCTCAATGCGACCAACTATCATTGGAAAATGGAAACGACACAATATTCAAAGTGAATGCGCAGCGGCTCGATGCGACCAACTGACACTAAGAATAACAAAAAGCTTATTCAAGGTGAATGCGCAGCGGCTCGATGCGACCAACTGACACCATGAATAACAAAATAAACATTCAAAGAAAGTGCACAGCGGCTCGATGCGACCAACTGTCACTGAGAATGACAACAAGCTTATTCAAGGTGAATGCGCAGCGGCTCAATGCGACCAACTGACACCAAGAATACAACAAAATAATCGAAATGGAAGCGCCATAGGTTCG
The DNA here is from genome assembly GCA_963966055.1 of Lathyrus aphaca. Taxonomy (NCBI): domain Eukaryota; kingdom Viridiplantae; phylum Streptophyta; class Magnoliopsida; order Fabales; family Fabaceae; genus Lathyrus; species Lathyrus aphaca. The sequence goes on from OZ014525.1 coordinate 35,687,198, forward strand.
AAACCTATTGACACTACAAAAGAAAGCCAAGATACACTCAAAGTGAATGCGCAACAAGTTAAAAAACCGGTTGACACTAAGAATGATAAAGGCAAAGTAGTCAAAGTATTAAAATGGTAAATTTGCAGGTTCAAATGTAACTGCCGACACCAAGGATAAGGAAGGAAATCACAATGATTTAGTAGCGGCTCTATGCGACCAGCTAGCATTGGGGGTAGAATGCAGATCACCCAAAGATAGATCAACGGCTCTAAGCGACCGGCTAACACGAAAAAGTAACAACAAAAAAATGTTGGAGTTTTCAAATAAGATAAGACATCCAACCTCTGGAAATTCCTTCAGGAACCATCAGGAAAAAAGGGGTACAAGTATGTACAAACTCAAATTGACTTGGATTTTAAGCAAAAGGTTTCAGGACCTGCTTAACAGACTTTTGCCAATGCCAATTGGACTTCAAGGAGACACGGCGGTCATAAAGACAAATACCAATCACAATTAGAATTCCACGGGGGACACCCAGCAATTACTGGGGACAAAAACATTGGTAAACCAAACTTCGGGTACCAACAAAAATGAATTCCCAAATTGAACACTAATGATACCTGGACTTGGAGTTAGACAGACGACAACTGGGGAAAGACAAATGCTAATGTCAAATGCGCATGATTGAGCATGATGCGAATGATCATGATATGCAAATGTTGACTCAAAAGAGACAAAGAGTTTTGACAAGACTCAAACAGGGAGTAGGCTCTCAACACCAATACTCAGGCGAGCCATATGAAAAAACATTGAGGAGATGTCTTCGAACTTGGAAGTCATGCTTGGTCCAAGGATCCATCCAAGAGTGTTATCAGTTTTGAACTTCTATGGAGATTTCTGTAATAATAGTATAAAAGTGTTGTTGCAAACCAGGACTTCTTGGGGAAACAGAAGGTTCTTTTTTTTTCAAATTTTCCAAAGTCAAAGAAACTTAAAAGTTCTCAGTATGTTTTCAAAAAACATTTTCTAAAAAAACTTGTCATTTTCAGAGTTAAATTGTAATCAAGTGATGGCATTTTGCATAACAAAAGAAAATAAGAAGCTGAACAAAATTCATAGGCAAAGTTTGTATTTTATTCAAGAATGGTAGCTTGCCAATGGCAAAAACTCCATGGGAAATTACAGTTTGAAAATGGCAATGGGGAAAGGTCTACATTGAATCCAACGACCACTACAATCCCTAATAACTAAGACTGCCCGACACCTTGCTTCTGACAAGAGCAAATGGATCGATCTTTCATTATGATTCTTCTGTAATGGTAAACACCATCTGCTACAGTCAAATGCCTTTGTCCCTAACTTTTGCCTGGACCGCCCTTTCGGGTTTTCAATCCACCGGGACGCTCTTTTTTGCCTAAGCCGCCCTTTCGGGTTTTCAACTTAGCGAGCTCTTATTTTTTTCATTTTTATCCCTAACTTTTGCCTGGATCTCCTTCATAGGTTTTGATCCACCGGGATGCCCTTTTTTTGCTTAGGTCGCCATTTCTGGTTTTCGACCTATCGGGTTTTATTTAGGCATAATATTTTTTGACTGCATCAGAATTCACCGGGTGCTTCAGCTGTTCACCATCCATAGTTGTAAGGATTAAGGAACCTCCGGAGAATGCCATCTTCACAACATATGGGCCTTCATAGTTAGGACTCCATTTTCCACGCATGTCTTTGTGGACTGGCAAGATTTTCTTGAGTACAAGATCTCCTTCTTTGAATTCTCGGAGACAAACTTTCTTGTCAAATGCTCTCTTGATGCGCTTTTGGTACAACTGGCCATGGCACATGGCGGTCATTCTCTTCTCGTCAATGAGGTTCAGTTGGTCAAACCTGCTCTGGACCCACTCAGCTTCCTCCAGTTTGGTTTCCATCAAGATTCTCAAAGATGGTATCTCTACTTCGATAGGGAGAACTGCATCCATCCCATATACCAGAGAGAAAGGGGTTGCCCCTGTTGAAGTGCGAACTGATGTTCTGTATCCGTGTAAAGCATATGGTAACATCTCGTGCCAATCTTTGTAAGTTTTTACCATCTTCTGCAGAATCCTTTTGATGTTCTTGTTTGCAGCTTCAACAGCTCCATTCATCTTCGGACGATACGGAGAAGAGTTATGATGTTCAATCTTGAATGTCTCACACAGCTCTTTCATCGTTTTGTTGTTCAAATTGGTCCCATTATCTGTGATGATCCGGCTTGGGATTCCATAACGGCAGATAATTTGGTTCTTGATGAAACGGGCAACCACTTGCTTTGTCACATTGGCGTAGGAAGCTGCTTCTACCCATTTGGTGAAGTAGTCGATTGCAACCAAGATAAACCGATGGCCATTGGAAGCTTTAGGCTCAATTGCCCCTATCATGTCAATGCCCCACATTGAGAAAGGCCAAGGCGATGACAGAACATTCAAAAGTGTTGGAGGTACGTGCACCTTGTCGGCATAAATCTGGCATTTATGACACCTCCTGGCATACTTGAAACAATCTGACTCCATGGTCAACCAGAAGTATCCAGCTCTCAAAATCTTCCGGGACATGGCATGTCCATTGGCATGTGTTCCAAATGATCCTTCATGGATTTCCCTGATCAATAAGTCTGCTTCACGCTTGTCCACACATCTGAGCAGGACCATATCATGATTTCTCTTGTAAAGCACATTGTTGCTGAGGAAGAACTTGGACGCCAATCTTCTTAAAGTCTTCTTGTCTAGGTTTGTTGCATCCGCTGGGTACTCTTGATTCTGCAAATAGTTCTTGATGTCATAGAACCACGGTTTCTCATCAGTTTCCTCTTCGACCAGTAGACAGTAGGCTGGTGCAGTTCTTCGCTCGATTGTAATGAGTGGAGCTTCATTAAGAAATCTAACTTGAAACATAGAGGCCAGCATAGCCAAAGCATCTGCAATTTGATTTTCTGCCCTTGGAACATGATGGAAAGTGACTTCATCAAAGTATTTGATCAATTCCACAATGTGGGCACGGTATGGGATCAACTTCTCGTCGCGGGTCTCCCATTCACCTTTGACTTGGTAAATCACTAAAGCTGAGTCTCCATATACATCAAGGATCTTGATCCTAGTATCGATTGCAGCTTCGATACCTAAAATACACGCTTCATACTCAGCAATGTTGTTTGTACATTCAAAGCACAATCTAGCCGTGAAGGGAGTATAACCGCCATCGGGGTTCATCAGAACAACTCCTACACCATGCCCCATGTAGTTAGAGGAACCATCAAACATCATCTTCCAACGGGACCCTGGCTCGGGACCTTCATCTGGATCTGGAACTTTGCAGTCCTTTATCAACATAATGTCTTCGTCCGGGAAATCGAATTTCAAAGGTTCATAATCTTCAACAGGATGATCAGCAAGGTATTCAGATAAAACACTGCCTTTGATAGACTTCTGGGTTACATATTGGATGTCGTACTCGGATAACAACATGTGCCAACGGGCGAGCCTTCCGGTCAAAGCAGGCTTCTCAAAGATGTACTTTATTGGATCCATTTTCGAGATCAACAAAGTAGTGTGACAAATCATGTACTGCCTGAGGCGTCTGGCCGCCCATGCCAAGGCACAGCAAGTCTTCTCTAAAAGTGAGTATCTGCTCTCACAGTCTGTGAACTTCTTGCTTAGGTAATAAATGGCGTGCTCCTTACGACCAGTTTCATCTTGTTGGCCCAACACGCAACCCATAGATCCCTCGAGCACAGTGAGATACATGAAAAGAGGCTTCCCTGGAGTAGGTGGGATCAAGATAGGAGGTTCTTGCAGATAAACCTTAATCTTCTCAAAAGCCAATTGACAATCAGGACTCCACTCAATTGCTTGATTCTTCCGGAGTAACTTGAATAAAGGCTCACATGTAGCAGTCATGTTGGAGATGAATCTGGAGATGTAGTTCAATCTTCCAAGGAAACCCCTGACTTGCTTTTCTGTTTTGGGAGCTGGCATTTCTTGAATTGCTCTGACCTTGTCCGGATCTACTTCAATACCTTGCTGACTAACGATAAAACCAAGTAACTTTCCTGATCTGACACCAAAAGTACACTTAGCCGGATTTAGACGCAATTGGAACTTTCTGAGACGCTCAAATAACTTCAAAAGATGGTTCAAATGATCCTCCTCACTCTGTGATTTGGCAATCATATCATCCACATAAACCTCTATCTCTTTATGCATCATATCATGGAAAAGGGTGACCATTGCCCTCTGATAAGTGGCTCCTGCATTTCTGAGACCAAATGGCATAACCTTGTAACAATAAGTGCCCCATGGTGTGATGAATGTAGTCTTTTCCATATCGTCAGGATCCATCTTGATCTGGTTGTATCCTGAAAACCCATCCATGAAGGAGAAAACAGCAAATTTAGCAGTGTTGTCAACCAAAGTATCAATATGCGGGAGAGGGAAATCGTCCTTCGGACTGGCTTTGTTCAAATCCCTATAGTCCACACACATTCTGACTTTGCCATCCTTTTTAGGGACTGGCACAATATTAGCTACCCACTCAGAATACTTTGCAACTGCGAGGAATCCAGCATCAAACTGCCTTTTGACCTCTTCTCGAATCTTCAGAGCCATGTCTGGTCTTGTTCTTCGAAGCTTTTGCTTTACAGGAAGACAATCTGGTCGAAGAGGTAACTTGTGGACCACTATGTCTGTGTCTAATCCGGGCATATCTTGATACGACCATGCAAACACATCTACATACTCTCTTAGAAGCTTGACCAATCTTTCCCTGATGTCTGCCCCAAGTGTTGTACCAATCTTGACTTCCTTCATGTCTTCATCAGTGCCGAGATTTATGGTCTCTACCTGCTCCTTATGTGGCTGAAGATCTGTGTGCTCATTCTCAACCAATCTTGCCAGTTCTTCGGGAACGTCACAATCTTCCTCACTTTCATCTTCCGCTTGGTAGATGGGCGAATCAAAGTTAGGAGGGAATGTAGAGTCATTGGATTCAACAGGGTTTTCGTTTATTCTGCATATGATAATGATTTGCTTTTATTAAAAGTGGAAAATAGAGAAATGCAAGAGAAAAAGCTTTTTATTGGTTTTGAAAGATTGCCATTTTCTTTTAAAAGTGAAAAGAGAGAAAAACAGTAAATGATCAAAATAAGAGTTTAACAAAATGCCTTCATTGATAATAACTTTAAAAATGATAAGGGGCCCTACAAAATACTCCCATAGCCTTGGGCAGAGCTAGGGAACTTTGAAAACATTTAAAAAACAACAAATTACTTTGACAATGGAAAAAACTCTGGGATCTCGACTGCCTCCCAATTGTCCAAGGCTTCTTCACACTGATACACCAGATGATTCACATCTTCATCTTCAGAAACTCCATCAATTGCATTGACCTGATAACCAGCACTGGAAAACACTTCTTGGATGGTCTTCAGACGTCCTTTAACAGAGGTTGACGCTCCTTCCTTCACATGAGTTGGTTTGTAACCCAACCCGCAACGATCTAGCTTCTGCTTGACTTCGATGACATCACCCCAACCTTCATGGCTTCTTTCTTCAATGGTGGAAATGGTACTCTTCAGCGATGCAAAAGATGGGATACCCTTCCCTTTTGGTTCCTCTACTTCCAAAAGGACAGCATTGGCTATCTCAAGAGCTTGGAAAGAAGTTTCCAAAGCATCTTCATCAGCCTCAATATAACTGAAGGATGAAAGGTTGCTAACCATGAGGTCTTCTTCCCCAGATACGGTTACCAGCTTGTTATTGACTACAAACTTCATCTTTTGATGCAGGGTAGAAGTGACTGCCCCAGCCGCATGGATCCAAGGTCTTCCCAGCAAGCAACTGTAGTTAGGATTGATGTCCATAACCTGGAAAGTGATTTTGAAGACCTGTGGCCCGATCAGGATTGGTAGGTCTACTTCTCCAATGACAGTCCTTCTTGACCCATCAAATGCTTTTACAATCAGTGCGCTGGGCCTCATCTCTGCCCCTTGATAAGATAATTTTGCAAGTGTTCTTTTCGGCAAAACATTCAAAGAAGATCCTGTATCCACAAGAACTCTTGCTAAAGTATCCTCTTGACATTTCACTGATATGTGGAGCGCACGGTTGTGGTCCAAACCCTCCTTTGGAAGATCCTCCATACTGAAACTGAGGTTGTTACACGCAGTGATATTGGCGATGACACCATCAAACTGGTTCACTGTTATATCATGCGTAACATGTGCTTGAGCTAGCAACTTTTGAAGCGCACTTCGATGAGCCGGAGAATGCATAAGCAGTGATAGGATAGATATTTTGGAAGGCGTTTGATGCAGCTGATCAATCACCTTATAATCACTCTTCTTTATGATTCTGAGAAATTCGGCATCTTCTTCCCCCAAGACTACCTCTTTATCTTTGTTGACAACAGCTGGTATGACTTCTTTAGGCGGAGCCGTATTGGCTTGCTGGGTATATACACGACCACTACGGGTCAAACGACCTGCACCCGCTATATCAGTACTTGCAACTTTTGAAACTTCCTTCTGGTTAGCTTTATCGATCTTCTGATGAACTTTCCCTGTATCGTACCTCCATGGAACTGCTTTAGTGTCTTCATAGCGGGAGGAGTTACTCCTTTGTTCAAATCTTGGCTCAAGTATGTTGAAAATTGGCACCACAGATTCTGGAGTATTGAAGACAGGTTGAACTCCTGAAGATTCAGGCAGGTTGAACACTGGCACCCAGGTAGAATTAGATTCCGGCAAGTTGAAAATTGGTTCAATTACTGCCACTTCATTCTTCTTCATATGACTGCTCACTTGTAAGACACCTTCATCAATCAAATCTTGAACATCTTTCAAGACCGATTCACATCCCTTTGGACTATCAACACAACCTTCACAATTCTGATGACAACTCTTCAGTATACCCGCCTCTACTAACTTCGCATGGAAGTCTCTGAGCGGGGTCTTGATCTCGGTGGCATTGAAAATCAAACCTTCTTCGGACTCATCAACAATAGCATTTATAGTCCCATGCTTGGGTAAAGGATTATCTTTGACATTCGGACCAGTATTCCCAAATGACAGAATGTTCTTCTCCATCAAATCTTTCACTATGTACTTCAAAGCATAACAACCCTCCAAATCGTGCCCCGGGGCACCTTCATGGAATAAACAGTGAGCATTTGGGTTGTAATTTGGTGGGAGCGGACTTGGTGGAGGACCCAAAGGCCTTGGAGTAACCAAACCCTTCTTCAGCAGTGAAGGATATAACTCAGTATAAGTTATAGGGATTCGAGGATTAGGAGGCCTTCCACCTGTTCTTCTGTTCTGAAAATTTGGATTTGGATGAGGAGCTGGAGTCCTCGGCTGGTAGGCTGAAGCATTGGGTGCTTGTTGATAGCCTGGATTGTTGATCATTGGTTGATAAGGTTGAATCATTGGAGCCGCTTGTTGGTACATCGGCACTGCTTGAGTTGGCCGATACATGGGGACTTGTGGATTAAATGCTGGTTGAACCGCCGCTACATAAGGATGTTGGGCATACTGTTGTTGATGAGCATACTGCTGTTGACGAGCATACTGCTGTTGAGCCATAGGTGAAGGTCTCTGCCAAAGCGGACTCCTTCTTTGACTTGTCATTATGGCGTTTGTCTCACCCTCTTTCTTCTTGTGGAAGTTGCTGGTAAATTTCTTAACATTACTCCCACTGCCAGTGCTGGAACTGCCAGATGCACCACTCATCTTTCCACTTTTCAAACCGAGTTCTACCTTGATTCCCACAGCCACTAAATCAGAGAAACTAGCAGTTATGCTTCCCACCATTCTCTCATAGAATTCTGGTCGCACAGTGTCAACGAACCAGTCAGCTAATTCTTTTTCAGTCAATGGGGGCTCTACTTGAGAAGCGGTTCCTCTCCACCTTTGAGCATACTCTTTAAAGGATTCAGACTCTTTCTGGGACATGCTTAGCAATTGCCTCCTATCGGGAGCGAGGTCCATGTTGTACTTGTATTGCTGGATGAAAGCATCGGCCAAGTCTTGGAAACTACGAATCTTTGACTGGTCAAGCGTCAAATACCATTTAGAGGAGATTCCCTTCAGACTGTCTTGAAAACAGTGGATCATTAACTTATCATTGTCTACCTGAGCAGCCATTCTTCGGTAGTACATCAAAAGATGGTTCTTGGGACAAGTTGCACCCTCATACATATCAAACGTGGGTATCTTGAACTTTGGAGGTATTACCAATCCAGACACCAGACACATTTCTCTGGCAGCAGCTCCAAAGATTTGGTCACCTTCAATCGCTCTTAACCTTTTTTCAAGGGTATCAAAATTCTCTTGCATCTTCACGTGCTTCTCATCTCCGTTTTCAGACATATCTGGCGCTTCATACCCCTGATGGTCATTGAAGTACGGTTGAGCACGGGTGTGCACAATGTCCTGTGTAAAATTAGCAACGGCATGATTCTCTTCATTAGTCACAGGAACAGTTTGTTGAGCAGCAAATCCCTGAGGAGGAGGCACAAAACCTTGAAAAGGAAATGCCATACCCTGAGAGGGAGGTGCGAAACTTTGAGAAGCTAAGCCTTGGGACGGAGGGAAGAAACCCTGAGCAGCAAATCCTTGGGAAGGAGGTATAAAACTCTGAGTAGCAAAACCTTGAGAAGGAGGGAAAAAACCCTGAGTAGCAAGTCCTTGGGAAGGAGGAATAAAACTTTGAGTAGCAAACCCTTGTGAAGGAGGTATAAAACTTTGAGTAGCAAACCCTTGTGAAGGAGGTATAAAACTCTGAGCAGTAAGTCCTTGGGAAGGAGGAATAAAACTTTGAGTAGCAAACCCTGAAGAAGAAGGAATAAAACTTTGAGAAGCAAAACCATGAGGAGGAGGGACGAATCCATGAGGAAGTCCAAAAGGAGGCCAGGTCACAGGGGTAATGACTGATGATGTAGGCTGGGTCGTTGCAGTGACAACTTCAGTCATTGCAGTAACAATTTCTGACACCACAGTCCGTTGGGTATCCATCTTCGCTCGAATGACTTGCAACATTTCCATCATCTGACCCATATCTCCACGAATATCAGAAAGCTCTTCGTTAACTCTGTCCATCTCTACGTCTCTTTCAGCCATCATCTTTCTGGCTCGAGCTCGAGTGTAGTATTTGCGTGAGAGCCTCAGTGTGAAAGCTGAATTGAGAGCAGATGACGGGAATGAGTTTCATGAAAAAAAATGCAAATGCAATGCCAAATGTATGAGTGCAATGCAAAAATGAAATTTTATTCAAGGAACTTAAGAAACAATTTGCAAATACCAAGGAACACATAATAATCAAAAGGATATGATTTCATTAAATTCAAAAAGTGATACAAAGTCTTGAGTACACTTTCAAAAATCCCAAACAAAGCTTAATAAAGACAAAGACAAAGTCCTAAGGAGATTCTCCTAAAAGCCTCAAGTTGAGCTTCTCGATTTGTGCCTTCATCTGAGCCCTTTCAATCATAAGTTGATCCACGATCGACTTCCAAGAAGCGTCCTCTTGAGTGCTGGAGGAAAATAAATCCTCTGGTGCTTTCCTTTTCTTGCTGGAGAGCTCTTCTTCTTCCTTCATCTTCAGTTGTCTTCTAAGCTCTTCATTCTCACTGCTGATGATTTGATGTCGATTCTTCCATGCATTCTTCTCTCGAATCTCTTTCTCCAAATCAATCTTCAGCTTCTCTGCATCATCCATAAAGATTAGAATGGGTTTCTTGAAGGTCATAGGATCCTGGCGAGGGTAAGGCATCTTCAGAATGATTGCCCTATCTCGTACCCATTGGAGATAGGGTTCCATAGAAACACAATTCGGCTTTCCCAAGCTACTCCTCCCCTTCCTATGGATGCACTTCCAAGCTTGCATAATTTGTTTCTTGAGCTCTGGTTCTTCGTCATCCTTAAAGAAAATTCCTTCCACCTCAACACTCTTAGGCTTGTCCTTCAACGGATATCCGAGTTGGCGGCGAGCCAAAACTGGATTATAGCTGATTCCTCCCTTAGTGCCAAGAAGAGGCACATTAGCAAAATCACCACAGCTATCAATAATCAATATTCCATCATAAGCACGATTGTACCAGCTAATGTCAGAGTGGGTAAGAGACATGATCCTTTGTGACCACCACAAACCATCCTTAAGGTTCCAAAATGAAGATGACTTAGGCAAGTGCGAAATAAACCACTCATATAGCAATGATGCACAACAAGTAATCATCCCTCCCTTATGGTGATTCCTCAGATGGATGGAATGATAAGTGTCTCCGAGCAAAGTAGGGACCGGGTTCTTCTTCAGAAATATCTTGATGGCGTTCAGGTCGACAAAGTCTTCAAAGCTTGGGAAAAGTAACACTCCATATATCAGCAGAATAAAAGTCGCCTCAAAAGCTTTCATATCCTTCACATCAACAAAATTCTTGGCCTTTTCTATCAGAAACTTTGTAGGGAATCCAAAAGCCTTTCCTTTGTAGGTCATATTTGCCTTGACCTCAGGAACACTCAAATATGTCGCCTTTGCAATCTCCGCTTCTTCAGGGTCCTTCTCTAGAACAGGGAATGGAAACTCATCCTTAACACGTGATCCTACCAAAACTGAATACTCTTCCAAAGTAGGCGCCAATTGGTAATCAGGGAACGTAAAACAATGGTAGAGAGGATCATAAAACTGGAGCATCACAGAGAGCAACCTTCCATCCCAATCAGTCTTAAGCAAAGCTAAAAGTCTCCTATGCTTCTCCATGAAGGCATCTTGATCCAGAACCAAGTCTCTTAATTTCCTTAGGTCTTCGAGTTTGGGAGTTTTGAATGTGTACTTGACAGTTTTTCTTCTTCCAAAGTCCATGATGATACCTATGATATTTGCAAAGATAAAGTTTCTGAGTTCCTTGAATAAATGGTAAAAATGATGCTTCATGATGCGTGAATGCAACAAACACAAACAAGGCTTAGGTTCAAAGCTTGCATGAGGTCAAAGGTTCAACCCTCCCAAAAGGTATGTACTATGGGTTTATTTGTACCTGTACAACGGGTTCTAAAAGTTCCCAGAATCACTGTCCCATCTATCGGATATTACCGACTTCCCAACTCGACTTGGTAATCAGTAATATTCTCAAGAGAGTCTCATCCGAGTGCAGTATCGCGTATCAACTATTTCGGATTTGCACCCTCATAGTCATCGCACTACATCCCTAAAAAGGCCAAGTGGGGGTAAATGTTCTACGGTCCTCAGCATTAATGGCTCTCAAGTCGAATATAGTAATGTTTTCACGACTGAACTCGATCAACAAAACTACATCCGAGGAGGCCTCCGCTGAGTGGTGGTGTCTCAAGTCAACTTGGTCGGGACTCAACTCCCTACAAGCCTTCTTGAATATACCACCGTCCTAACTTATTTGCACTCAAGTCCGGGTTAGGACTTATCTCACCACACATGGAACACCCAAAAATCCAAAAAATAATAACAAGCAATACAACAACAAATATACAAATATACAAGGTGGGCTTAACCCTCAAAAATAGTGTCCCCAGTGAAGTCGCCATTTCTGTCGCGGTGAGAATCGGATACCAAGCTATTAAGTGAGCTTGAATCACAAAACATTTATGTTCACCACCGACTTTAATTTAATCCAAAGGGAAAAGGGAAAAAGATCGTAAAAACCCTAAATGAGGAGAAACTAGGCTCGGGGGTTGATTATACCTAGGGAAGGTGTTAGCATCCTAAGCATCCGCAGTATCCTACGGGAACCTCTTGTTAATATTTGCATTATTGTTGTTTATTGCTTGCTAAAATTAAGGGAACCTAAAGTTTTATTTCTAATGGTGCTCGCACAACATCGCATCGATGCCTACGTATCGGGTATAGAATCAGAGCACTCGTAGTTCTCCTAAGGATTAACGAACACTTGGTTACGCTCAAGGTTCGCGGGGGAAGGTAAGTGTTATGGCAAACACTCACGTGACTTTAAGAAAGTCACAAAAAGTTGTAAAATAAAAAGCTAAGGACCTAATGGCTAAGGACCTAAGGATGATGGACCTAATTGCTAAGGTCAAAATGGAACTAGGGATTGCTAAACTTCCTATGACATTGAGTCAACTGCAGGAGTCTTTCCCTTTTGGATCAAAAAGCATAAACAAAAATAAATAAAGGTGCAAGCTCCTAAGACTAGGCAAAGGCTGCTACTTGCAAAAATAAATCGAATAAAGTAAATGGAATACAAGGTAAAGGGTTTAGTAACCGGGCTATGGCTCGACATATGGATCGAGAATGCTGGGGTGGAAAACAAGCGCAGTGCGACAATTTGCCTTAAGTTAGAAAAGCTGTGCAGTGTAAGGAACTGTGCAGATGGCGATCGTAAACGACCGACTTACGTGTGTGAGTGTATGTGAAGTGAACTTGGCGTTGGACCAAGGAATTATTATTTTGAAAATTAAATTAAATGGTGTAAACTTGCGAGAAATAAATAAAAAGTAAAGTGAAATAAATTGAAAATAGAATGAAATAAATTAAATAAATTAAATAGAAAAAAAATAATGAAATAAATGGAAAGAAAATAAATATATGGAATAGAAATAAAATGCAATGGCCTCATATGGGTCACGATTAATCGGAAACGATTTATCGTGACCTTCGTGATATCATCGGCCCCAAAAGAAATATCGAATGAAGATTTTAAATATTTTTTAAGATTTTACTAAGATAATAAACACCATAAAAATCATAAAATAACAATAATAGTGATAAGAGGTTAGAAATGTGAAAATAAAATATATAAAAAAAAGTTAGAAATATATATAAAAGAAAAATAGAGAGGGTATAATGGGTCGGTCATGGTGGTGATTGAATAGAGAACCAACATCGGGCTAAGCCCAACATCAACAACAAACACAAGATCTCCTTTTAACATAAAATAATAAAATAAAAAACAAAATTTAAAACATATCATCTGTAAAAGAAAATAAAAAGGATTTAGAATCCAAACCCCCATCACTTCCGCAGGTTTTTTGAGAAAAGAGAAAAAAAAGAGTCAGTATTTCGCTTTGAAAGAAAACATGGTTTATGAATAACCCAACCTCACAAACGGTATCCGTGATGACTCTCAACTCACGACGGCGAAAGCTTTCAGCCTCAAATCTCTCTCACGCGGTTCGGTCCCTCTCTCAGACTCTCATCTCAGTCTCACGATTTGGGCGGTTCTGTTTGGATTAAAGGCGGTGGGTGATTGTTTTGAGGTGGTGACCGGCGGAAATGAAGAAAGGGGGCAAGGCAGCGGTGGTGAAAGAGTGCGAATAAGTGGCCGGCGATTGTCTCACGGTTTGTCTGGTAAGGTTTTCTCTGTGAGTTTTGGATCTGCGATTGTTGGTTTAAGGATTCTGGGTTTTTATTTGGTGATGGACAGAAAGGGATTTTGTGTTTGGGGTTGTTCTTGGATGGTGCTTGAAGGTTTGCTAGGTGAGAAGATGAAAGTTCGTGGCTGAGGGTTTTGAGGAGGTGGATGTGTGCCTGTTTTTGAATGGTTCCCAAGTGGTGGTTTTGGAGTGATGTTCGGATCTGGGTTGTTCAGGTTGATTTAGATTGGTTCAGATTTGAGGTACGATTTCGTTTTCGTGGATTTTTGAGGTGTGATTTGAAGTTTGAGATTGCTGTGTTTTTTCAAGGTCTGTGTTTGGTTGCGAGTTAGTGAATGACTTGTGCGGTTATCGGCGGAGGTTGTTTGATGCAGGGGCGGTGATTGTGGTGAAGGGAAAATGGTGAGGGCTCGGATTTTGAAATGGTGAGAAAGAAATTTTGGTCTCTGTATTATGAAGGTGGTATTGTGTTGTTGATTGATGGTTTATTTTGTGTTGATTTGCAGGTTTCGGATCCGTTTTGGGGTTCTTCTCTCATCTCTCTTCTGGTTTAGCAAGGCTAAAAAGGGTGAGTTGAATGAGGTTATGCAAGGTTTGTGTTATGGTTCGTGAGTTTGGCTGTAGTTTGGTGTAATTTTCATGTGATTGCCTATGATTGATTCGGTGGATAATGGTTGCAGGTGACAGGATTGGCGGCTGTTGGCCGATGGTTTTGACGGTAGTGTTCTGAGCGTTTCGTGAAGGTTGTTGTTATTTGTGAGACATGGGTGAATAAGATGAGGAGGACGATTTGAGTTGCTTAAAGGCTACTGGTTTTGGTTGTTCACAGTGAAGGGTTTGGAGATTTTTAGTGCTGGGTTACTGGTCTTGATACAAGAAAACGAGGGTGTCAAAGGTGATTCGGATTTGTGGTGCTGATGAGAGTTATCGGAAGTGATGTGTTTGTAACTTTTTTGTTTTTTTGAGGATTTGTATTAGCTGTTAGTCTATATTTTTGCTGTTTGATGCAGTGCTGGTTTTTTTGTGTGTGTGCAGGATGGAGAGTGATGAAATGAAATTGGAAAAAATGAATCTAACTATTCGGAATCAAACATAAACATGGTCATAATATGAACAAAGCTGAGAAAGACAAAGAGGTGAAAGGAAAAAAATGTTACCGGCCCGAATGTTATCGGGGTGCCGAGTCCACAAATGGTAGCCTCCTAATCCCCCTGAACTTGCTTGTTGTTGCTGAACTTCTGTGATGACTTGTTCCAATCTCTTTTCTCCTTCTTTTTTGGTTTTAAACTGCTGATTTTCCTGGTGTTGTTTTGGTGTCTTAAGATTCTTTGAGACTGTTTTTGTGGTGAGTTTGTATGTGGTGTATTTGTAGTGTAATGAAGGCTGAATTGGTGTGTGTTTGTAGCTGTAACTTTGGTGTTTTTGTGATGCTTTATGGGGCTGTTTGTTGTTGTTTTTGAGGGCTGAGTTATGTTATTCCAGGGGCTGTTTGCAGTGGTTTATGGGGCTGTTATATGGGACTGGTTTGATGGGGTTTGAGAGCTATTATGAGGGACTGTTTTTGGTGTGTTTTAGTAGCTGAACTGTAGTGTTGAGAGCTGAATTTTTTTGAATGTAACAGTATGATTTTTTTGGTTGTTGCTGTGCTGAATTTTTTGATATAACATTGTGTTTTATGCTTGTAGGTGAAGGGTTTCAAAAGAGGGACAAGGTCTGAATTTTGCAGTTGTGGTGGAGTAGTGGAGCAGGCTGTTTGTGTGCTTGGAGCAGGCTTGTCTTGTGCTGCTGAACTGTGCCATTTGGGTGGCTGCATGCTGATTTTGTTTGATTTGGAGCAGGCTGAATTTTGTAATTTAGTGCTGAATTTTTTGTACATTTTTTCTATGCAATTGTAATGTAAACAAAATAATAAATAAAGAGAAATTGATTATTTACACTATGGTTTGAAATTGAAACTTGAAATGAGAAACTCTAAATTAGAAATCTAAATAAAAACTTAAATTAGAAATGAATTAAAAAGAAATAAATTTAAAATTGAAAATAACTTATAAACTAAAATAAAAAAACTTGGAATTAAAATTAATTATAAGAAAAGAAATTGGAATTAAATTAAAAATGAAATCTTAAAAGAAAAGTAAATTACAAATAACTTAGAAATTGAAATTAAATTAGAATAAACTAAAAATAAATTGGAAATTGAAATTAGATTAGAAATAGAAACTTGAAAATGGAATAAAATTAAAAATAGAAAATAAAATTTAGAAAATAAAATTTGAAAATGAAATAAAAATTAAATTTAGGAATGAGGACTTGATAATGAAAAGAAAATAACAAATAAGTTTAGAAAATTTTGAAAATTGAACTAAAAAAAATTAAAAATGGAAATTGAAATAAAATTTTAAAAATAGGAATTTACAAATAGAACGAAAATAGAAATTAAAATTAAAAATACGAAAATGAATTAAAAGGTCATAAATAAATTAAATTAAAACGGAAGCTAGAAAAATGAGAAGAAAGCGACAGAAAATAAATCGGGAAAAATCCCCGCTAAAATGCGATAAAAGTATGATTATGATATGAGCGATTAGGGGTAAAATTTGGGGTGTGACAGTTGCCCCTATTTAAATAACTTTACCAGATGGCGTGAATGACGATAGGCACTCATGAGATCATGGTGAAAGGTATTTAAATACAGAAATAACCGGAAATTTTGCCCCTAAATGCAATGCTATGCTGGACTACAAAACTATCTAACTCTGCAACTCTTATGCAATGAGATGATGATTATGGTATGAATGATTAGAATGAGAATGAATCGACGACCACAAGCCAAGACTCACTGGGGATGACAAACACTGGGGACGACAGACACTGGGGATAAAGAAACGAAAACGGGAAATATTCAAAGTGATAAAACAACAGGTTCAAGTGTAACTGTTGACACTAAGAATAAAACAAAAGACGGGAACAAAAAAGAAATCCAAAGCGTTGGATCAACGAAACACAGACAAAATAAAATAAAATTCAAAGTGATTGCACAGTGGCCCGATGCTACCAACTGACACCAAGAATACAAACAAGACAAGGAAATAAGTTGAAGTGGTTGACCAATGGCTCTATGCGACCAAATTGACTTTGAGAAGTAAAAGGCAACATATTCAAAGTGAATGCGCAGCGGCACGATGCGACCAACTGACACTAAGAATACAAACAATGCAAGGAAATAAATCGAAATGGTAGATCAATGGCTCTATGCGACCAAATTGACTTTGAGAAATAAAAGAAAACAACAACATATTCAAAGTGGATGCGCAGCGGCACGATGCGACCAACTGACACTAAGAATATAACAAAATAAACATTCAAAGGGAAAGCGCAGCGGCTCGATGCGGCCAACTGACACTGGAAATGATAAACATAATATTCAAAGTGAATGCGCAGCGGCTCGATGCGACCAACTGACACTGAGAATAATCAACAAAAATAATCGAAATGAATATGCAGTGGCTCGATGCGACCAGCTAGCAATGGGAATGACAAACAGCTTATCCAAGGTGAATGCGCAGCGGCTCGATGCGACCAACTGACACCAAGAATAACAAAATAAATATTCAAAAAAGAAAGTGCAGTGGCTCAATGCGACCAACTGACACTGGAAATGATAATCATAATATTCAAAGTGAATGCGCAGCGGCACGATGCGACCAACTGACACTAAGAATATAACAATAAAAATATTCAAAATGAATACGCAGTGGCTCTATGCGACCAGCTAGCACGGGGAAAGACTAACAGCTTATTCAAGGTGAATGCGCAGCGGCTCGATGCGACCAACTGACACCAAGAATAACAAAATAAATACTCAAAAAGAATGTGCAGTGGCTCAATGCGACCAACTATCATTGGAAAATGGAAACGACACAATATTCAAAGTGAATGCGCAGCGGCTCGATGCGACCAACTGACACTAAGAATAACAAAATAAATACTCAAAAAGAATGTGCAGTGGCTCAATGCGACCAACTATCATTGGAAAATGGAAACGACACAATATTCAAAGTGAATGCGCAGCGGCTCGATGCGACCAACTGACACTAAGAATAACAAAAAGCTTATTCAAGGTGAATGCGCAGCGGCTCGATGCGACCAACTAACACCATGAATAACAAAATAAACATTCAAAGAAAGTGCACAGCGGCTCGATGCGACCAACTGTCACTGAGAATGACAACAAGCTTATTCAAGGTGAATGCGCAGCGGCTCAATGCGACCAACTGACACCAAGAATACAACAAAATAATCGAAATGGAAGCGCCATAGGTTCGAAACCTATTGACACTACAAAAGAAAGCCAAGATACACTCAAAGTGAATGCGCAACAAGTTAAAAAACCGGTTGACACTAAGAATGATAAAGGCAAAGTAGTCAAAGTATTAAAATGGTAAATTTGCAGGTTCAAATGTAACTGCCGACACCAAGGATAAGGAAGGAAATCACAATGATTTAGTAGCGGCTCTATGCGACCAGCTAGCATTGGGGGTAGAATGCAGATCACCCAAAGATAGATCAACGGCTCTAAGCGACCGGCTAACACGAAAAAGTAACAACAAAAAAATGTTGGAGTTTTCAAATAAGATAAGACATCCAACCTCTGGAAATTCCTTCAGGAACCATCAGGAAAAAAGGGGTACACGTATGTACAAACTCAAATTGACTTGGATTTTAAGCAAAAGGTTTCAGGACCTGCTTAACAGACTTTTGCCAATGCCAATTGGACTTCAAGGAGACACGGCGGTCATAAAGACAAATACCAATCACAATTAGAATTCCACGGGGGACACCCAGCAATTACTGGGGACAAAAACATTGGTAAACCAAACTTCGGGTACCAACAAAAATGAATTCCCAAATTGAACACTAATGATACCTGGACTTGGAGTTAGACAGACGACAACTGGGGAAAGACAAATGCTAATGTCAAATGCGCATGATTGAGCATGATGCGAATGATCATGATATGCAAATGTTGACTCAAAAGAGACAAAGAGTTTTGACAAGACTCAAACAGGGAGTAGGCTCTCAACACCAATACTCAGGCGAGCCATATGAAAAAACATTGAGGAGATGTCTTCGAACTTGGAAGTCATGCTTGGTCCAAGGATCCATCCAAGAGTGTTATCAGTTTTGAACTTCTATGGAGATTTCTGTAATAATAGTATAAAAGTGTTGTTGCAAACCAGGACTTCTTGGGGAAACAGAAGGTTCTTTTTTTTTCAAATTTTCCAAAGTCAAAGAAACTTAAAAGTTCTCAGTATGTTTTCAAAAAACATTTTCTAAAAAAACTTGTCATTTTCAGAGTTAAATTGTAATCAAGTGATGGCATTTTGCATAACAAAAGAAAATAAGAAGCTGAACAAAATTCATAGGCAAAGTTTGTATTTTATTCAAGAATGGTAGCTTGCCAATGGCAAAAACTCCATGGGAAATTACAGTTTGAAAATGGCAATGGGGAAAGGTCTACATTGAATCCAACGACCACTACAATCCCTAATAACTAAGACTGCCCGACACCTTGCTTCTGACAAGAGCAAATGGATCGATCTTTCATTATGATTCTTCTGTAATGGTAAACACCATCTGCTACAGTCAAATGCCTTTGTCCCTAACTTTTGCCTGGACCGCCCTTTCGGGTTTTCAATCCACCGGGACGCTCTTTTTTGCCTAAGCCGCCCTTTCGGGTTTTCAACTTAGCGAGCTCTTATTTTTTTCATTTTTATCCCTAACTTTTGCCTGGATCTCCTTCATAGGTTTTGATCCACCGGGATGCCCTTTTTTTGCTTAGGTCGCCATTTCTGGTTTTCGACCTATCGGGTTTTATTTAGGCATAATATTTTTTGACTGCATCAGAATTCACCGGGTGCTTCAGCTGTTCACCATCCATAGTTGTAAGGATTAAGGAACCTCCGGAGAATGCCATCTTCACAACATATGGGCCTTCATAGTTAGGACTCCATTTTCCACGCATGTCTTTGTGGACTGGCAAGATTTTCTTGAGTACAAGATCTCCTTCTTTGAATTCTCGGAGACAAACTTTCTTGTCAAATGCTCTCTTGATGCGCTTTTGGTACAACTGGCCATGGCACATGGCGGTCATTCTCTTCTCGTCAATGAGGTTCAGTTGGTCAAACCTGCTCTGGACCCACTCAGCTTCCTCCAGTTTGGTTTCCATCAAGATTCTCAAAGATGGTATCTCTACTTCGATAGGGAGAACTGCATCCATCCCATATACCAGAGAGAAAGGGGTTGCCCCTGTTGAAGTGCGAACTGATGTTCTGTATCCGTGTAAAGCATATGGTAACATCTCGTGCCAATCTTTGTAAGTTTTTACCATCTTCTGCAGAATCCTTTTGATGTTCTTGTTTGCAGCTTCAACAGCTCCATTCATCTTCGGACGATACGGAGAAGAGTTATGATGTTCAATCTTGAATGTCTCACACAGCTCTTTCATCGTTTTGTTGTTCAAATTGGTCCCATTATCTGTGATGATCCGGCTTGGGATTCCATAACGGCAGATAATTTGGTTCTTGATGAAACGGGCAACCACTTGCTTTGTCACATTGGCGTAGGAAGCTGCTTCTACCCATTTGGTGAAGTAGTCGATTGCAACCAAGATAAACCGATGGCCATTGGAAGCTTTAGGCTCAATTGCCCCTATCATGTCAATGCCCCACATTGAGAAAGGCCAAGGCGATGACAGAACATTCAAAAGTGTTGGAGGTACGTGCACCTTGTCGGCATAAATCTGGCATTTATGACACCTCCTGGCATACTTGAAACAATCTGACTCCATGGTCAACCAGAAGTATCCAGCTCTCAAAATCTTCCGGGACATGGCATGTCCATTGGCATGTGTTCCAAATGATCCTTCATGGATTTCCCTGATCAATAAGTCTGCTTCACGCTTGTCCACACATCTGAGCAGGACCATATCATGATTTCTCTTGTAAAGCACATTGTTGCTGAGGAAGAACTTGGACGCCAATCTTCTTAAAGTCTTCTTGTCTAGGTTTGTTGCATCCGCTGGGTACTCTTGATTCTGCAAATAGTTCTTGATGTCATAGAACCACGGTTTCTCATCAGTTTCCTCTTCGACCAGTAGACAGTAGGCTGGTGCAGTTCTTCGCTCGATTGTAATGAGTGGAGCTTCATTAAGAAATCTAACTTGAAACATAGAGGCCAGCATAGCCAAAGCATCTGCAATTTGATTTTCTGCCCTTGGAACATGATGGAAAGTGACTTCATCAAAGTATTTGATCAATTCCACAATGTGGGCACGGTATGGGATCAACTTCTCGTCGCGGGTCTCCCATTCACCTTTGACTTGGTAAATCACTAAAGCTGAGTCTCCATATACATCAAGGATCTTGATCCTAGTATCGATTGCAGCTTCGATACCTAAAATACACGCTTCATACTCAGCAATGTTGTTTGTACATTCAAAGCACAATCTAGCCGTGAAGGGAGTATAACCGCCATCGGGGTTCATCAGAACAACTCCTACACCATGCCCCATGTAGTTAGAGGAACCATCAAACATCATCTTCCAACGGGACCCTGGCTCGGGACCTTCATCTGGATCTGGAACTTTGCAGTCCTTTATCAACATAATGTCTTCGTCCGGGAAATCGAATTTCAAAGGTTCATAATCTTCAACAGGATGATCAGCAAGGTATTCAGATAAAACACTGCCTTTGATAGACTTCTGGGTTACATATTGGATGTCGTACTCGGATAACAACATGTGCCAACGGGCGAGCCTTCCGGTCAAAGCAGGCTTCTCAAAGATGTACTTTATTGGATCCATTTTCGAGATCAACAAAGTAGTGTGACAAATCATGTACTGCCTGAGGCGTCTGGCCGCCCATGCCAAGGCACAGCAAGTCTTCTCTAAAAGTGAGTATCTGCTCTCACAGTCTGTGAACTTCTTGCTTAGGTAATAAATGGCGTGCTCCTTACGACCAGTTTCATCTTGTTGGCCCAACACGCAACCCATAGATCCCTCGAGCACAGTGAGATACATGAAAAGAGGCTTCCCTGGAGTAGGTGGGATCAAGATAGGAGGTTCTTGCAGATAAACCTTAATCTTCTCAAAAACCAAATGTATGAGTGCAATGCAAAAATGAAATTTTATTCAAGGAACTTAAGAAACAATTTGCAAATACCAAGGAACACATAATAATCAAAAGGATATGATTTCATTAAATTCAAAAAGTGATACAAAGTCTTGAGTACACTTTCAAAAATCCCAAACAAAGCTTAATAAAGACAAAGACAAAGTCCTAAGGAGATTCTCCTAAAAGCCTCAAGTTGAGCTTCTCGATTTGTGCCTTCATCTGAGCCCTTTCAATCATAAGTTGATCCACGATCGACTTCCAAGAAGCGTCCTCTTGAGTGCTGGAGGAAAATAAATCCTCTGGTGCTTTCCTTTTCTTGCTGGAGAGCTCTTCTTCTTCCTTCATCTTCAGTTGTCTTCTAAGCTCTTCATTCTCACTGCTGATGATTTGATGTCGATTCTTCCATGCATTCTTCTCTCGAATCTCTTTCTCCAAATCAATCTTCAGCTTCTCTGCATCATCCATAAAGATTAGAATGGGTTTCTTGAAGGTCATAGGATCCTGGCGAGGGTAAGGCATCTTCAGAATGATTGCCCTATCTCGTACCCATTGGAGATAGGGTTCCATAGAAACACAATTCGGCTTTCCCAAGCTACTCCTCCCCTTCCTATGGATGCACTTCCAAGCTTGCATAATCTGTTTCTTGAGCTCTGGTTCTTCGTCATCCTTAAAGAAAATTCCTTCCACCTCAACACTCTTAGGCTTGTCCTTCAACGGATATCCGAGTTGGCGGCGAGCCAAAACTGGATTATAGCTGATTCCTCCCTTAGTGCCAAGAAGAGGCACATTAGCAAAATCACCACAGCTATCAATAATCAATATTCCATCATAAGCACGATTGTACCAGCTAATGTCAGAGTGGGTAAGAGACATGATCCTTTGTGACCACCACAAACCATCCTTAAGGTTCCAAAATGAAGATGACTTAGGCAAGTGCGAAATAAACCACTCATATAGCAATGATGCACAACAAGTAATCATCCCTCCCTTATGGTGATTCCTCAGATGGATGGAATGATAAGTGTCTCCGAGCAAAGTAGGGACCGGGTTCTTCTTCAGAAATATCTTGATGGCGTTCAGGTCGACAAAGTCTTCAAAGCTTGGGAAAAGTAACACTCCATATATCAGCAGAATAAAAGTCGCCTCAAAAGCTTTCATATCCTTCACATCAACAAAATTCTTGGCCTTTTCTATCAGAAACTTTGTAGGGAATCCAAAAGCCTTTCTTTTGTAGGTCATATTTGCCTTGACCTCAGGAACACTCAAATATGTCGCCTTTGCAATCTCCGCTTCTTCAGGGTCCTTCTCTAGAACAGGGAATGGAAACTCATCCTTAACACGTGATCCTACCAAAACTGAATACTCTTCCAAAGTAGGCGCCAATTGGTAATCAGGGAACGTAAAACAATGGTAGAGAGGATCATAAAACTGGAGCATCACAGAGAGCAACCTTCCATCCCAATCAGTCTTAAGCAAAGCTAAAAGTCTCCTATGCTTCTCCATGAAGGCATCTTGATCCAGAACCAAGTCTCTTAATTTCCTTAGGTCTTCGAGTTTGGGAGTTTTGAATGTGTACTTGACAGTTTTTCTTCTTCCAAAGTCCATGATGATACCTATGATATTTGCAAAGATAAAGTTTCTGAGTTCCTTGAATAAATGGTAAAAATGATGCTTCATGATGCGTGAATGCAACAAACACAAACAAGGCTTAGGTTCAAAGCTTGCATGAGGTCAAAGGTTCAACCCTCCCAAAAGGTATGTACTATGGGTTTATTTGTACCTGTACAACGGGTTCTAAAAGTTCCCAGAATCACTGTCCCATCTATCGGATATTACCGACTTCCCAACTCGACTTGGTAATCAGTAATATTCTCAAGAGAGTCTCA
The DNA here is from genome assembly GCA_963966055.1 of Lathyrus aphaca. Classification (NCBI taxonomy): domain Eukaryota; kingdom Viridiplantae; phylum Streptophyta; class Magnoliopsida; order Fabales; family Fabaceae; genus Lathyrus; species Lathyrus aphaca. Next base: position 35,710,624 of record OZ014525.1, read on the forward strand.
TCCGAGTGCAGTATCGCGTATCAACTATTTCGGATTTGCACCCTCATAGTCATCGCACTACATCCCTAAAAAGGCCAAGTGGGGGTAAATGTTCTACGGTCCTCAGCATTAATGGCTCTCAAGTCGAATATAGTAATGTTTTCACGACTGAACTCGATCAACAAAACTACATCCGAGGAGGCCTCCGCTGAGTGGTGGTGTCTCAAGTCAACTTGGTCGGGACTCAACTCCCTACAAGCCTTCTTGAATATACCACCGTCCTAACTTATTTGCACTCAAGTCCGGGTTAGGACTTATCTCACCACACATGGAACACCCAAAAATCCAAAAAATAATAACAAGCAATACAACAACAAATATACAAATATACAAGGTGGGCTTAACCCTCAAAAATAGTGTCCCCAGTGAAGTCGCCATTTCTGTCGCGGTGAGAATCGGATACCAAGCTATTAAGTGAGCTTGAATCATAAAACATTTATGTTCACCACCGACTTTAATTTAATCCAAAGGGAAAAGGGAAAAAGATCGTAAAAACCCTAAATGAGGAGAAACTAGGCTCGGGGGTTGATTATACCTAGGGAAGGTGTTAGCATCCTAAGCATCCGCAGTATCCTACGGGAACCTCTTGTTAATATTTGCATTATTGTTGTTTATTGCTTGCTAAAATTAAGGGAACCTAAAGTTTTATTTCTAATGGTGCTCGCACAACATCGCATCGATGCCTACGTATCGGGTATAGAATCAGAGCACTCGTAGTTCTCCTAAGGATTAACGAACACTTGGTTACGCTCAAGGTTCGCGGGGGAAGGTAAGTGTTATGGCAAACACTCACGTGACTTTAAGAAAGTCACAAAAAGTTGTAAAATAAAAAGCTAAGGACCTAATGGCTAAGGACCTAAGGATGATGGACCTAATTGCTAAGGTCAAAATGGAACTAGGGATTGCTAAACTTCCTATGACATTGAGTCAACTGCAGGAGTCTTTCCCTTTTGGATCAAAAAGCATAAACAAAAATAAATAAAGGTGCAAGCTCCTAAGACTAGGCAAAGGCTGCTACTTGCAAAAATAAATCGAATAAAGTAAATGGAATACAAGGTAAAGGGTTTAGTAACCGGGCTATGGCTCGACATATGGATCGAGAATGCTGGGGTGGAAAACAAGCGCAGTGCGACAATTTGCCTTAAGTTAGAAAAGCTGTGCAGTGTAAGGAACTGTGCAGATGGCGATCGTAAACGACCGACTTACGTGTGTGAGTGTATGTGAAGTGAACTTGGCGTTGGACCAAGGAATTATTATTTTGAAAATTAAATTAAATGGTGTAAACTTGCGAGAAATAAATAAAAAGTAAAGTGAAATAAATTGAAAATAGAATGAAATAAATTAAATAAATTAAATAGAAAAAAAATAATGAAATAAATGGAAAGAAAATAAATATATGGAATAGAAATAAAATGCAATGGCCTCATATGGGTCACGATTAATCGGAAACGATTTATCGTGACCTTCGTGATATCATCGGCCCCAAAAGAAATATCGAATGAAGATTTTAAATATTTTTTAAGATTTTACTAAGATAATAAACACCATAAAAATCATAAAATAACAATAATAGTGATAAGAGGTTAGAAATGTGAAAATAAAATATATAAAAAAAAGTTAGAAATATATATAAAAGAAAAATAGAGAGGGTATAATGGGTCGGTCATGGTGGTGATTGAATAGAGAACCAACATCGGGCTAAGCCCAACATCAACAACAAACACAAGATCTCCTTTTAACATAAAATAATAAAATAAAAAACAAAATTTAAAACATATCATCTGTAAAAGAAAATAAAAAGGATTTAGAATCCAAACCCCCATCACTTCCGCAGGTTTTTTGAGAAAAGAGAAAAAAAAGAGTCAGTATTTCGCTTTGAAAGAAAACATGGTTTATGAATAACCCAACCTCACAAACGGTATCCGTGATGACTCTCAACTCACGACGGCGAAAGCTTTCAGCCTCAAATCTCTCTCACGCGGTTCGGTCCCTCTCTCAGACTCTCATCTCAGTCTCACGATTTGGGCGGTTCTGTTTGGATTAAAGGCGGTGGGTGATTGTTTTGAGGTGGTGACCGGCGGAAATGAAGAAAGGGGGCAAGGCAGCGGTGGTGAAAGAGTGCGAATAAGTGGCCGGCGATTGTCTCACGGTTTGTCTGGTAAGGTTTTCTCTGTGAGTTTTGGATCTGCGATTGTTGGTTTAAGGATTATGGGTTTTTATTTGGTGATGGACAGAAAGGGATTTTGTGTTTGGGGTTGTTCTTGGATGGTGCTTGAAGGTTTGCTAGGTGAGAAGATGAAAGTTCGTGGCTGAGGGTTTTGAGGAGGTGGATGTGTGCCTGTTTTTGAATGGTTCCCAAGTGGTGGTTTTGGAGTGATGTTCGGATCTGGGTTGTTCAGGTTGATTTAGATTGGTTCAGATTTGAGGTACGATTTCGTTTTCGTGGATTTTTGAGGTGTGATTTGAAGTTTGAGATTGCTGTGTTTTTTCAAGGTCTGTGTTTGGTTGCGAGTTAGTGAATGACTTGTGCGGTTATCGGCGGAGGTTGTTTGATGCAGGGGCGGTGATTGTGGTGAAGGGAAAATGGTGAGGGCTCGGATTTTGAAATGGTGAGAAAGAAATTTTGGTCTCTGTATTATGAAGGTGGTATTGTGTTGTTGATTGATGGTTTATTTTGTGTTGATTTGCAGGTTTCGGATCCGTTTTGGGGTTCTTCTCTCATCTCTCTTCTGGTTTAGCAAGGCTAAAAAGGGTGAGTTGAATGAGGTTATGCAAGGTTTGTGTTATGGTTCGTGAGTTTGGCTGTAGTTTGGTGTAATTTTCATGTGATTGCCTATGATTGATTCGATGGATAATGGTTGCAGGTGACAGGATTGGCGGCTGTTGGCCGATGGTTTTGACGGTAGTGTTCTGAGCGTTTCGTGAAGGTTGTTGTTATTTGTGAGACATGGGTGAATAAGATGAGGAGGACGATTTGAGTTGCTTAAAGGCTACTGGTTTTGGTTGTTCACAGTGAAGGGTTTGGAGATTTTTAGTGCTGGGTTACTGGTCTTGATACAAGAAAACGAGGGTGTCAAAGGTGATTCGGATTTGTGGTGCTGATGAGAGTTATCGGAAGTGATGTGTTTGTAACTTTTTTGTTTTTTTGAGGATTTGTATTAGCTGTTAGTCTATATTTTTGCTGTTTGATGCAGTGCTGGTTTTTTTGTGTGTGTGCAGGATGGAGAGTGATGAAATGAAATTGGAAAAAATGAATCTAACTATTCGGAATCAAACATAAACATGGTCATAATATGAACAAAGCTGAGAAAGACAAAGAGGTGAAAGGAAAAAAATGTTACCGGCCCGAATGTTATCGGGGTGCCGAGTCCACAAATGGTAGCCTCCTAATCCCCCTGAACTTGCTTGTTGTTGCTGAACTTCTGTGATGACTTGTTCCAATCTCTTTTCTCCTTCTTTTTTGGTTTTAAACTGCTGATTTTCCTGGTGTTGTTTTGGTGTCTTAAGATTCTTTGAGACTGTTTTTGTGGTGAGTTTGTATGTGGTGTATTTGTAGTGTAATGAAGGCTGAATTGGTGTGTGTTTGTAGCTGTAACTTTGGTGTTTTTGTGATGCTTTATGGGGCTGTTTGTTGTTGTTTTTGAGGGCTGAGTTATGTTATTTCAGGGGCTGTTTGCAGTGGTTTATGGGGCTGTTATATGGGACTGGTTTGATGGGGTTTGAGAGCTATTATGAGGGACTGTTTTTGGTGTGTTTTAGTAGCTGAACTGTAGTGTTGAGAGCTGAATTTTTTTGAATGTAACAGTATGATTTTTTTGGTTGTTGCTGTGCTGAATTTTTTGATATAACATTGTGTTTTATGCTTGTAGGTGAAGGGTTTCAAAAGAGGGACAAGGTCTGAATTTTGCAGTTGTGGTGGAGTAGTGGAGCAGGCTGTTTGTGTGCTTGGAGCAGGCTTGTCTTGTGCTGCTGAACTGTGCCATTTGGGTGGCTGCATGCTGATTTTGTTTGATTTGGAGCAGGCTGAATTTTGTAATTTAGTGCTGAATTTTTTGTACATTTTTTCTATGCAATTGTAATGTAAACAAAATAATAAATAAAGAGAAATTGATTATTTACACTATGGTTTGAAATTGAAACTTGAAATGAGAAACTCTAAATTAGAAATCTAAATAAAAACTTAAATTAGAAATGAATTAAAAAGAAATAAATTTAAAATTGAAAATAACTTATAAACTAAAATAAAAAAACTTGGAATTAAAATTAATTATAAGAAAAGAAATTGGAATTAAATTAAAAATGAAATCTTTAAAGAAAAGTAAATTACAAATAACTTAGAAATTGAAATTAAATTAGAATAAACTAAAAATAAATTGGAAATTGAAATTAGATTAGAAATAGAAACTTGAAAATGGAATAAAATTAAAAATAGAAAATAAAATTTAGAAAATAAAATTTGAAAATGAAATAAAAATTAAATTTAGGAATGAGGACTTGATAATGAAAAGAAAATAACAAATAAGTTTAGAAAATTTTGAAAATTGAACTAAAAAAAATTAAAAATGGAAATTGAAATAAAATTTTAAAAATAGGAATTTACAAATAGAACGAAAATAGAAATTAAAATTAAAAATACGAAAATGAATTAAAAGGTCATAAATAAATTAAATTAAAACGGAAGCTAGAAAAATGAGAAGAAAGCGACAGAAAATAAATCGGGAAAAATCCCCGCTAAAATGCGATAAAAGTATGATTATGATATGAGCGATTAGGGGTAAAATTTGGGGTGTGACACACTCGAAAAGATCATTTCCCACTACCCTTTATAGATCAAATGTTAGAACGATTAGCCAAGCATTCTTACTTCTGTTATCTTGACGGTTACTCAGGATTTTTCCAAATCCCTATCCATCCAGATGATCAAGAGAAGACCACATTCACATGCCCATATGGAACGTTCGCTTATAGACGAATGCCCTTTGGATTATGCAACGCTCCTGCAACCTTTCAAAGATGTATGATGTCAATCTTCGCAGATTTTATAGACAACATCATGGAAGTGTTCATGGACGACTTCTCTGTATGCGGGCAAAGTTTTGAAGGATGTTTATCGAACTTAGAAATGGTATTAGAAAGATGTGTAAAAGTAAACCTCGTGCTTAACTGGGAGAAATGTCATTTTATGGTCAAAGAAGGAATCGTATTAGGTCATGTAATATCCGACAAGGGAATTGAAGTTGATAAAGCTAAGATTGAAGTCATAAAAGATCTTCAACCCCCTAAAACCATTCGAGAAATACGAAGCTTTTTAGGACACGCCGGTTTTTACCGACGATTCATCAAAGATTTCTCGAAAATCACTAAACCTCTTACTGGTTTATTAATGAAAGACGCTGAGTTCATATTCAATGAAGATTGTCTTAAAGCATTCGAAACTCTAAAAACAGCCCTCATCACCGCACCAATCATGCAACCCCCTGACTGGAGATTACCTTTTGAAATCATGTGCGATGCGAGTGACTATGCTGTAGGCGCAGTTCTAGGCCAGAGGAAGGAAAAGAAACTTCATGCGATTTATTATGCCAGTAGAACCTTAGATTCTGCCCAGATGAACTACGCCACTACCGAAAAAGAATTGTTAGCAGTTGTCTTTGCGCTTGACAAATTCCGTTCTTACCTAGTAGGAGCGAAAATAATCATTTACACAGACCATGCTGCTATCCGATATTTATTAACTAAGAAAGATGCTAAACCAAGACTCTTAAGATGGATTTTACTCTTACAAGAGTTTGATCTAGAAATAAAAGATAAAAAAGGTACTGAAAACGTCGTAGCGGACCATTTATCTAGAATAGAAGGTATTAAACCCGAACAAGTGCCGATTAACGATGACTTTCCGTATGAACAGCTGATAGCACAAATAGGAAGCGACCTAGTTCAGTTAGACATAAATGAACCAGAACCCGTGGAAACAATCCAGACAACTGTAGGACTGCCATGGTACGCTGACATTGTCAACTACCTAGCCGCAGGAGCTCTTCCACCCGATCTAACCTATCAGCAGAAAAAGAAATTCTTTCACAATCTGAAACATTACTATTGGGATGAACCATTATTGTTCAAAAGAGGACCAGATGGAATCTTTCGCCGATGTATTCCCGAAGAAGAAATAGAAGATGTCATTGCTCAATGCCATTCATCTCCTTATGGTGGACATGCAAGCACTTCCAAGACTTGTGCAAAAATCTTGCAAGCCGGCCTATTCTGGCCTAATCTATGGAAGGATGTCCACATCGCTGTTATAAATTGCGATCGGTGTCAACGCACTGGCAATATTTCAAGAAGAGATGAAATGCCTCAAAAAGGAATATTAGAAGTAGAAATCTTTGACATCTGGGGAATAGATTTCATGGGACCATTCCCATCATCTTTCGGTAATAATTACATACTCGTAACTGTTGATTATGTTTCGAAATGGATTGAAGCTATAACTTCTCCTACAAACGATACACGAGTAGTAATAAAGCTTTTCAAAAATATAATCTTTCCCAGATTTGGTGTGCCTAGACTCGTCATAAGTGACGGTGGCTCACACTTCATTTCAAAAATCTTTGACAAATTACTATCTAAGTATGGAGTAAGACACCGTGTGGCTACACCATATCACCCACAAACAAGTGGACAAGTCGAAGTCTCGAACAGAGAAATTAAACAAATCTTAGAAAAGACTGTCGCCATATCTCGGAAAGATTGGTCATCTAAACTTAATGAAGCTTTATGGGCTTATAGGACCGCTTACAAGACACCCATAGGTACTACCCCTTTCAAACTAGTTTATGGAAAATCTTGTCACCTCCCGGTAGAACTAGAACACAAAGCTTATTGGGCAATTAGAACTCTCAATATAAACTATAATGCTGCAGGAGAAAAGCGAATCCTAGACATTAACGAATTAGAAGAATTAAGGCTAGATGCTTATGAGAATGCTAAGATATATAAAGAAAGAACTAAGCGATGGCATGATAAACGCCTATCTAGGAAAGAATTTAGTGTGGGAGACGTTGTACTCCTCTTTAATTCAAGACTTAGGCTCTTTCCTGGAAAATTAAAATCTAGATGGTCAGGACCCTTTGAAATAATTAAAGTATTCCCGAGTGGAGCAATAGAAATTAAGGGTAGGAATAGCGAACCATTCATAGTAAACGGACAACGTTTAAAACATTATCATAAAGTTGAAAATAGAGATTATGCAAATAATCTAAGGCTTTTAGAGTTGTCCACTGATTCCCCTGATTAATCTAAACCTAAGCATTACGTCAGGCTTTTGACGATAAAAACGGCGCTTAGTGGGAGGCAACCCATTTACTCATTTAATTATTTAAACTATTCTTTTTTGGCATATTGTTATTTATCGTTTTACTATTTGTTTATTTTTCTTGTCATTTTATAGTTTTATTTTATATTACTATTATTGCCATTACATTATGCATTTCATTTTCTTATTTTTATCTTAAATCACTTTTTACAGATTTTCTAAAAGTCTTTTCCACTTTCCTTCTTCCCCTGATTTGTTTCCTCCATATTCTCACTGACCATGGCTAATCAACCCATAAACCATGTGGAAACCAAATTTAGAGGTAGGAACCAAAGAATGAAGTTCGAAGAGTTATCACAGAGGCAAATGGATTTGACCATGTACCCGGATGATCGGACTATGGAAGCCCTAGGTATACATGATAGCATCATGTACTTGTTTAACCGACTCGGATGGGAGAATGCATTGATCCAACATAAGTTTGTGACTTACCGCGAGCTCACCCTTGAGTTCCTTAGCTCCTTAATTTACCTACCTGAGCGCGGTTTTGGATTTAGGAAAGGATTTATTAGTTTCCGACTATTTGGAATAGAATATGACTTTAACCATAAAGAACTAGTTGATTTATTAGGATTCCCTAGTGGACCATTTGCTTTTACTACCACACAGGTAGAATTGATGGATATTGAGCTAGATTTCTTTTGGGGAACTTTAACCGGAAACTACCACCCTGAACCAAATAGCATGAATAATGATGAGATCCATAACCCTGCTCTCCGTTACTTCCATAAAATCCTTGCCCACACCTTTTTTGGAAAAGAAGAAAACATTACCGGAGTTTCTAAAGATGAGATATTTATTATGTCATGTTTCACTAATGGACAGCCTGTTAATGGTGTGCCTTTCATGATGAAAACCTTCACCCGTATCCAAGAAGAACCTGAATTACCTATATTAGTAGGAGGACTTGTAACCATGATTGCTGATGCTTTAGGCCTTAGGTACCAATTGCACAGGTGCAACCGTTTAGGTAACATCCGTCCTATGGATCTTAACTTCTACTTTAATAGACATATCATAAGGAATTTAGGACATCCACCTTTTGAGTACCTAATCCGGAACGAGGTAGTAACCCTGTTCACATTGCCAAACCATGCTAGAGTAAGTGTTCACAATAAGGATAACTGGCTTTATGAGTTAACCCCACCTGATTATCCATCCACTCCTGAAACACCTCAGTCTTACAAGATAAAAGATGATACAATGACCGATGTCGAAACTGACCCTGAGACACCTCCTGGTTACCATGACATTGACCACACTGCCGAAGTAATTGAAACCCCTGAAGTGAATCAAGGAGATTATGCTAACAACTTACAAAATATTATGAACACTCTTGAAGCTTACCAAACTGACATTAATTCATTTAAAGAAGACATTAAGAGCATGCGATTGGACATTATAGGTTTGACTGACATAACCTGCGAACAGTTCTATCACTTGAACTCCGCAATCGAAGATTTGAAGAAACGCTTTTGAAAATGCTATAAGTGATTTAGTTTATTTTTCTCATTGTTTTCGTTTCTAGTTAGATTTATTTTTCGCAAACAATTTCGTATCGTATTTTCATTAATGTACTTTCATTTTTCAATTACCTTATGCAATGCACTTCTAATTCCAAAATTTCTCCATTTTAATCAATTTATATATTTTTCATTCTATGTACTGTTATGCTTGCATTTATTCATATTATATACAATCTCTCATGCCATGCAAGTTAGTAAAGTACTCTGTTGAAATTATATATTATATGGTGTTTATAATTTAATATGAGTGATAAGTGAAGAAAATACATTATTATAAAGTATTATAAAGTATGTGACATAATTGAGATAGTGTTTTCTGGAAATTATTCAACGAAGCAAGCCCTCACGGTCGTCACACCCCCTAACGATCGTGACGTGCTCATTTAGCGTGTCACGACCGTCGCACCCCTGTCACGACCGTGACAACCCCTATTACAGGATTCGTGAGAAACAGAACTGTTTCTCTTCGTGACCTCTTCTTCTTCCTCCATAACTTCCAAAAACCACCCATTTTCTCCATAACTTCCGTAACCCCCCATTACCAACTTTAAACTCATTAACCCCCCATTATCACCACACCTATCACATTCTTACTCTCCATTATTTATTCCGAATCATTATTTCTTTCATTTTATCATTTTATCACAAACATCAAAAATCTCCATCTTTCACTCTACCTCTTGCATGCAATGGATACCATTCAATTTAGAGAAGGCGATGCTGGAGAAACCCAGAGAGAACGATTTCTCCGATTCCAAAACCGCGGTGTGCAACCTACACGTTATATCGACACTGCCTGTTTGAGGGAACTCGGAATGCTTGCCAGTGTCACGAGCCTGCTTCAAAAAGTCGGTCTGTGGGATCTTTGCAGTCAACCTCAGCCCACATTCGAGCTTCTGACATTGTAGTTCCTCAGCTCATTCCAGTACATCACTCCCGCCGGTTCTCAGAGTCAGCTCACCGGTTTCGCAAAATTCAGATTGCATGGCCAAGAGTTCAACCTTTCGCAAGACAGGATAGCCGAGTTGCTAGGCTTCGATCACGGAACTGAAGCTCACCGTCGCGTGCCCGATAATTTTAGTGAACCCGCTTTCACTCTATGGCACGACATAACCAATACCCGTGCCTCAGCCTTCCAAAGCCTCAACGCTACGCACATTCACAACCCGACAATCCGTTATTTCCACCGAGTCATTTGCAACACCATATTCGCTCGAGAAAGCAACCATAAGCTCAATTCCAAAGAGCTTCTATTCTTGCACTGCGCTCTAAATGACGAGCCGATCAACGCTGCCCCTTTCATGCTTTATCATATCCAGGCTATTGCACATAGAGGATCCACCCCATTCTTCATAGGCGGCATTGTCACCTCCCTCGCCATTCAGTTGGGGCTTGGTGACTTGGTCGCAAATCAGCCTCACCTAGCCGCAGAATTCCTCACCAAGAGTTATTGCAGGTCCGCTCACCTGATTGCGCAGCGAGAGGATGGCAGGTATAGCCCTATTGTCCATGGCACCATATTTCACCATATCATTCTGCCGTCCCCCGACCGCATCGACCCATCCAGCCGAGCCAACTGGCTCTTTGTTTTACCAGATGCTGCCGACCACGCTCCTATCCATGATCAGGCAGATCCCCCAGCGGATGAGATGCAGGACACTATGGATGCAGCTGAGCCTGTCCAGGATATACCAGAGACATCTACCCGACAGCCTCCTGCACCGGAAGTCACACTTGAGGAAGTCCTCCGTGCGATTCATCAGCAGAACCAGATGAACGCCGCACTGGAGCGAAGGCATAAGGAGCAGTATGATGCTTTACTCGGCACTATTGCAGCAAACCAGGCAGCTACTAATGAGAGGTTTGGAGAAATTTTCAGCGAGTTAGAGGCCTTGCGTATCGACATCACTGCGACCACCAGCACCGGTTCTGATCCTGAAGCGACTCCTTCCAGACGCCGCTCCCGCACCAGAAGCCGACCCCGCGGTCCTCAGCAGCCATAGATCTAGTTTTACTTATGTTTGTTTTTCGTTTTTGTCGTTTGTACTGTACTTTTACCGCATTTATATCACAACATTGAGGACAATGTCTGATATAGTGTGGGAGAGGTACCTTTCATTTCCGCATTTTTCCTTTTCGCACTTTTCCATTTCGTTGTATTTTCAATTCCGTTGTATTTCCTTTAGTAAGTTAATGAAGCGAGCAAATCTTTGTGCTATTTTCTTTAGTTTCAAACTTTCCCGTTTATTTAGCCATACCCGAAAAATCTTTAATTATTCGCATTACCCGACTTACCTACGAAATCGTAATTAGGAAGCTGAGAACGATTAAACAAAACCAATACAATCTTGACACCTTTGACTTCCTACTTAAGCGACTCCATTCCGATTATCATTACGAGTACACTTTAAGTTTCAGTTCAAAAGTAACCCCTAGTAGTTTATACTAGCAGTCAGCACCGTCTGAACACAAACCACGTGGGGAGCCGATGAACATAAGCGTTTGATGCCTAATCAATAACGATCCTTCATATCTCGATGCAAATGAAAAGAAACTGCACCAAAGTACACGGTCGCATACAAGAAACGAGAAATATGAGAAGGAGTCCATTGCGGGTTGGTTCAGAGGTACTGGTTCTGAACTTGGTAGGGCGTGCTACGGCTCGATCCCCCACAACCTCCAAATCAGATAATATATGTAGGGTTACCACACTCGTGTACCAGACCCCGTGCTCAAAAAGGATCAAAGTCGCTAACCGGCTACTCCACTACGTGCGTGCTAAGGCAAAGGGCTTAATGTGATTGCGCTAGAATGAAACCAGGCGAAATAAGATCGAAAAACTCTAGGTGAAATCGTAAAGTAATTGCCGATTGTTTCGTTTAACGGGAAGTCGACGACATAGCTTGTTGCTTGTGTCATTAGTGTATCGGTAGTGTTCTATCAAAGTACCGGATTATCCGACAAAACGATCCCTCGTACGATTTGTTATGAGTATGCGTAAATAAAAACTTGTCCGCCGATTTTCAACCGACTATTTGCTTGAGGACAAGCAAAGGTTTAAGTTTGGGGAAGTTTGATAACGAGAAAACGTATTGATTATATTGCTAGGTTTCATTGACGTTTTATCGCATAATCACCGTTTTGACACTCGATTTCTCGAGTTTTTCTTACCATTTTGCAGGTACATCATTATATGGAGCTAAATCATGAATTAAGAGAAAAAGGAACAAAAGCAACCATAAAAAGATGAAAAAATGAAGAAGCCTGCAAAACTGCATAATTTGTTGCAGCCACGGTCGTCACCAGGGTGTCACGACCGTGACACCCCAAAAGAAGCCATCACGACCGTGAGAGCATTGTCACGACCGTGACACTTAAAAGCCACAGGACACGAGCGTGAAGACCTTGTCACGACCGTGACAAGGGTAAAAATAGGTTATTGACTGAGACCACGTCAAGGCATTACGTGAAGAACTTTTCTCCTACTTTTTTGCCACGTTCCTACATTCCCTCCACCACTTCAGCAAGGCCCAATGCAACAAAGTCCAATTTTCAGCCCATTAAGGATTCTATAAATAGCACCAGTTTTATGAAGAAAGCACAGAGCATTTTTTATTCGATTTTCTGCGGAAGCTCTGCCGAATTATTTTACGACCCTGTTTCTATTTCTGCATTATTTTTAGTTTTTTTTGTTCTTATTGTATCCGAACCAGCCATATAACAATTTCCAACATCAGGAAATTGTTATACATTTACTTGTTTCTAAACCTTCAGCATTTGTTATTTTCGATTTCCGCCAACTCCAAGCTTTCCGGTTTGTGGAAGAAGGAGTCTGCTATAATATTTGTTAACCAGGTTTTTTATTATTGCAATTTTAATATTTATAATGTTCATTTATTTTTCTGCCATGAGTATTTTATTATTTATTTTTCTGTCTCTGTCTGGTTCAACATCAATGAGTAGCTAATTACCTTAGGGCGGTATGTAGTTAGAACCAACTTAATCGGTAAAATTTAACCATAGGCTAAAAATAATTAATAACTTAACATTCTGGCTGATACTTTTTAATTAAAATCGACCTTTTCGTTACGAGAGTAAGAAAAGAGTATTAGGTTAGGTCAAGACCACGAGAGTGTGAGATTTTAACCATATAGTTAAAGTTAGGCATTTAAATTAAACACAGCGAGAGCGCTTTAAAATAAATTAGAATTACTAAGTTTCCAAAAATTATCTCTAAACACTTATGGGCTAGCGAGAGCAGGCATAGGGCTTTAGGGATAAGATCTGAGATAAGACCACGAGAGTGTGAGTTGAGGGTATTTAAACTGGTAACCTCTACCGAATAGATTAAGTAAACACCTTTATAAGCCTAGGTTAGATTGACCCACCTAAGTTAGTATAATTACATACCGACCGCCTTAGTATTATTTTATTAAAACTTAAATTTAATTCCGCCTTTAATATTTTTAAAAATCAACAAAAAATCGTGACAACCATTCGCCTTAGCTAAACTAGAAGTTCATCTAGCACTAAGTAACCATAGAATCCCTGTGGATCGATAATCTTAAATATTACTTCGATAGGCTGTGCACTTGCAGTTAAGATACCGCTAGACGCATAATTAGACACGTCCTTAGCCCATCATTAGCCAAGCGTTGGGGGCTCTCTATATAAACCCTATCATATGAGAGGGTCAGATATCGAATATTCACTCCCTAAACACTTTTACTTGTACTTGCACACCATTCTGCCTGTTCTGACTTTGGCATCGGAGTACCTTGCAGGTATACCCCTATTCTGTCGGACCGAGCAAAGACTTTAAGATCCACGTCAGCGACCACAGCCGTTGAAGATTCTGATCATTGTTACGATCACTATTTATACTAAACAAGTTATTATTAAAAAAATATTATTTAAAAAAGAGTTGTTGGAAGCATTAAATTGAGGAAAATGCTAACGAGTATCCCCAAAGTGTTATTTAAGAGATTAAAATTATATGTTAAACATTACTTAATAGATTAAAAAAACATGTTTTTCTAAATATATCTGTATTCAATGTATAATAATCAATTTTTTAAAAGAATATTGTGTGTTTTGAATGAACTAAAATAATATATTTTTTTAATTTGGAATTCTTCTCTCACGTACTAGTTAGCATTATTCTTAAATTAAATATAAAAATTAAATAGTTATTGGGAGTAAATAGAATTGTTGAGAATATATTTAGTAGTGTATAATAAATAAATATAATTGTTGGATATTCAAAATATTATTTAATTATGTTTAAAAGGACATGTCCGACGGATTGAATTCGTTGTACCATCCCTAATTAGTTGTTTTAAGAAGATTATTAAAACCTGCATCCGTATTAGTCAACCTTCTTGAGGTAAAAACCATAATAGTATTAGGCATTACCTTCATTCCATTGATTTCTTTAGGCTCACTCGAAATAAACCAATCATGTTTTTTTTATAAAAATTATTTTATAATTTAAAAAAGTAATAAGTGGCATTAATGTACCAGAATATGAACATTGGTGTGCAGAGAAACGGTTTCAAATTAGTGAACGTGTTTTGGTTTTCAAATATAGATAAAACTCTGCCATGTCACTTTGAAAAATGTAAAAAACCACATAAAAACTATGGATAATGATGCTCTAACTTGCCTAAGTTTGTGGAAAACCATCACTCCCATTTTTCAAAACAATTCCTTCCACATTTTTCTCTTCTAACTAACTAATAAAACCAACATAAAACTAACTTCTTCCCTCACTTTATCAAACAATCACTCTCTTACATATAAATATTTTTCACTATTCTAACATCATATTCTGACTTACATTTCCCTAATACCTTCCCTATTTTGTTATCTTCAAAACATTAAAAATAAACATAAAAAAATCAGCAATCCGCAACATGTTTATTGTTTTGCAGATGGCTAATAACTTTGTTTCCGTTCATAATTTGCTTGTACATTCGTAATTGCACCTTCTTTAAACTTACATAAGATTAACTCCTTTTTAAATTTTCTCTATTTAAACGATCCCTCCATCATTATAACCAGATAGCCTCTTCTCTACCGGACTAAAATGTCTTCAGGAAAGGACGCCGTGGTTGTGAACATGGACAACATAGAAAAGATTGACCGTCCTCCTTCTTCTCGAAAGTATAAAAGGAATGATTCTCTTGAAATCGAAGCTAGAACACCTTCTCACGCCCGTGACCCGAAAGTAAGTGAGTCTTATCATTTTTAGTATTAATAATATAACTAGATGAATGCATAGTACCTTTTCTAACTTTCATGGACAAATTAATTATTCATGCAGGGAGAATCAACTGCCTTAATGCTGCAACTGGCATTTCAAAGTCTCGGAATAGTTTATGGAGACATTGGAACTTCGCCATTGTATGTGTTGTCAAGTGTGTTCCCTGATGGTATAAAGAACAACGATGATGTCTTGGGTGTTTTCTCTTTAATCTTTTACACGCTCACTCTCATTCCTTTAATCAAGTATGTTTTCTTCGTCCTACGGGCAACAGATAACGGCGATGGTCAGTACTATTAGTTGTTTTCTTTTGTGATAATATAAAAGCTTTAGATCATTTTTACTAACCAGTAATTTGAATTTGAACACAATTTGTTAGGTGGGACATTTGCTTTGTATTCTCTAATATGCCGTCATGCCAAAGTGGGACTTCTTCCGAATAGACAAGAAGAGGACGCACAGGTGTCTAATTATAAACTGAAATTGCCAAACAACCGTGAAAAGAGAGCATCAAAGCTTAAATCTATACTTGAAAACAGTCACGCTACGAAGGTTTTCCTCTTACTTATTACTTTGCTCGGAACTTCCATGGTCATCGGTGACGGTGTTCTTACCCCTTGCATATCTGGTTAGTAATAATGTCACAAACAATATTGAATATTGATGTAACGCACTCTATAAACACACATGTTGTTCCAACAATGTTGTTCAATTTGTTACAGTATTATCCGCCGTCGGAGGGATCAAGGAAGCTACTACCCGTATAACTGAGAGTAGGTACTCTTAGGTAGAGGTTATGAGTTTAGATAGTTCTTAATAAATGATTTTGGTTTGTGTTGGTTGCGCATATGCAGATCAAATTGTTATGATAGCAGTGGTAATCTTGATTGGTCTTTTCATGGTTCAGAGATTTGGAACTGATAAAGTTGGTTACAGTTTTGCTCCCATAATCTGTATATGGTTCGCTCTCATTGCCGGTATCGGCCTCTACAATTTCATCATGCATGATCCATCAGTTATAAAAGCATTAAATCCAAAATACATAGTAGATTATTTCGTCAGGAATAAAAAAGAGGCTTGGATTTCTCTTGGTGGCATTGTCCTCTGTACAACAGGTTCATATAATCATATCATTTATAGAAATAATAATCACTTTTTATCAACTCTAGAATCGAATGTTTTTTAATATTTGTGCAGGAGCTGAAGCATTATTTGCTGATGTTGGACAGTTCTCAGTTCGGTCTATACAGATAAGTATGTGTTGTGTTACTTATCCTGCTCTTATTTTGGCTTATGCCGGACAAGCCTCATTTCTTCGCAAAAACAACGATTCTGTGAGTGAGACATTCTATAAGTCCATACCAGGTAATTTCAAGTTAGAATCTTATTATTTCCACGTCTAAAATTAGTGTTGCCGCCTCTAACTGATGAAGGTTTTCATGTGTTGCAGGCCCTATGTATTGGCCAATGTTTGTGATTGCTGTTTTGGCAGCAATAATAGCTTCTCAAGCCATGATCTCAGGGACTTTTTCTATAATCCAACAATCTCTTTCATTGGGATGTTTTCCTCGCGTGCAAATTGTACATACATCGGAAAAGTATGAAGGACAAGTTTATATTCCAGAAATTAATTACTTCCTCATGATTGCTTGTATTGCCATCACTATTGGTTTTAAAAACACAACAGAAATCGGCAATGCCTACGGTAACTCCTAATTATTTTGCCCTCATATGATCTAAAATATTTTTGAATAATGAATATTCTGAATGATCAAGTTTGTGCAATGCAGGGATAGCAGTGGTGTTTGTGATGACACTAACATCTTCTTTTCTCATACTAATCATGATCGTGATATGGAACACTCACATATTACTGGTCATCGCCTACGCTCTCGTCATTGGTTCAGTGGAGCTTCTTTATTTAAGTTCAGTTTTATACAAATTTGACCAAGGAGGTTATCTTCCTCTTGCATTCGCCGTGGTTCTAATGTTCATTATGTTTGTTTGGAATAACGTGTATCGGAAGAAATACTTTTATGAACTCGATCACAAGCTTTCTCAAGACAAACTCAGAGAAATTGCTTGTGACACAAGTTTATGTCGATTACCCGGGCTTGCAATGTTTTACTCAGAGCTTGTTCAAGGTATTCCGCCAATTTTCAAGCATTATATTGCAAATGTACCTGCACTTCATTCCGTCCTTGTCTTTGTTACAATCAAATCTTTGCCTATTAGCAAAGTCCAAAGAGAGGAGAGGTTTCTCTTTCGCCGAGTGCAGCCTAAAGAGCTTAATGTATTCCGATGTATCGTCAGATATGGATACACCGATGTCAGTAATGAGCAAGAGCCTTTGGAGAAGATAATGCTTGAGAGGCTAAAGGAGTTTATTGTCAATGAACATTATTGTTCTCGAGATGGTAGTGATGGTGAAGCTAAAGTACAAGAGGGAGCTGAGAAAGAGATTGAAATAATTGAACAAGCATCAAGGGCAGGAATTGTTCACTTGGTTGGTGAAAATGAGGTGATGGCTAGGAAAGGAGCTGGCATATGGAGCAGGATTACGATTGATTATTCTTACAATTTTTTGAAGAAAAACTTGAGGGATTGTCAAAATATTTTTGATATTCCTCAACAACGTATGGTCAAAGTGGGAATGACTTATGAACTATAATTTTAAATAAATTTATCAACAAATCTCATGGGAGGAGAAACAAAAGAAAAACATAAAAAGAAGTTTAGTATCCTCGAATAAAGGGTAATTGATGTACCTCGTAAAAATTGGGTATTTCTCCGCACAACAACAAAGATAATCCCTCGAAATGAGGAGTATTATAATCGACAGCAAAATTCTTCATTAAAAGAATTTAATATTGCTGCATATTAGAGCTGAATTCAAATTCAGAATCTCTAATTAAGCGGAAAGCGTTATTTTTGTAATTTTAGTTTAATGGAATAAGAGATTACAATGTTATCAAGTCAAATTTTACTTTGTAGAAATATGAATGTTTTGAACATCTAAATGCTTCTTAATTATGATTAGGTAAAGTTTATACAAATGATTTAAGAATAAAAGCAAAAGACTATTGTTTCATATAAAGATGGGTGGGTGGGATAGCTCAGTTGACATTTGCTTACTGGGTAAGGTAAATTGTTGGTCCAAGGTTCGATCCTTGGCAACAATATCTTCTTTGTAAACAAAAACACGTTCCACATTTGTAGTTCACTTGTAACTTTTTGTTCTAATTAGAAAAGTGAATAGAAAAACATTTTTAACCAATTATTGTTCTTCTTCTTTCCTTTTCTCTCTCTTTAATAAACCTAAAAGGATTTCTTGTGTTTATTTAAGAAACTAAATCTATCTCATAGTTTTTATTCGTTATTGGTGCGACGTTTGTCACAACAAACTGGTGCGGTGACCGTGGACAAGATGTCATCAACAAAGTATAAGATTGAGAAATTCGTCGATGTGAATGATTTTGGTTTATGGTACTTAAAGATGCAAGCCCTACTAGTTCAACAAAGTTTGTTAGAAGCGTTGAAAGGATCAGAGAAGATGGATTCTTCCCTAACAGAGAAGGAAAAGACGACGATGATCGAGAAATCTCACAATGCCATTATATTGAACGTTGATGATAAGGTTCTCCGACAAGTCTCGAATGAGAATATGGCAGCAAATGTATAGAGCAAACTCGAAGGGTTGTACATGACTAAGTTCCTAGAAAATCATTTGTACATGAAGTAGGCTATGTATTCATTCAAGGTGAAAAAAGATAAAGTCTTGACGGAGCAGTTGGATACGTTCAACAAGCTGATTCTTGATTTGGAGAATATCAAGGTTAGTATCGATGATGAAGATCAAACATTGTTATCGTTGTGTACTTTACTTAAGTCTCATGCGCATTTCAAAGAAACACTTTTGTATGAAAGAGATTCACTGACCTTCAAAAAAGTTCAATCATCCTTTTACTCTAAGGATTTCAACGACAGAGGAGAACAAGTCATCATCTGTTGATCAAGGTTTGTCGGTTAATGGGAAATTCTTAAGAGATTACAATGTTATCAAGTCAAATTTTACTTTGTAGAAGTATGAATATTTTGAACATCTAAATGCTTCTTAATTATGATTATATAAAGTTTATACAAATGATTTAAGAATAAAAGCAAAAGATTATTGTTTCATATAAAGATGGGTGGGTGGGGTAGCTCAGTTGACATTTGCTTGCTGGGTGAGGTAAATTGTTGGTTCAGAGTTCGATCTTTGACAACATTATCTTCTTTGTAAACAAATTGTTGATGGTTTATAAATCAACAACTTTAAATATATATATATATATATATATATATATATATATATATATATATATATATATATATATATATATATATATATATATAAAGATGAATTAGTGAAAAACTTGGGCACATGTGCAAATTTATTTTAAAACAAATTATAATTTGTTATATGTAATTGATGAAAATCCACTTAAATGAACACATAGGGAGAGAGAGGGGCATAGAGGTGGATCCAGACATTATATATTGGTGTGGTTAAACATGAATGAAAATATAAACTAAAATATATTAAAAATAAGAAATAATATTATTAATGAAATACATTTACAATGAAAATTATACACTATCCATTTCTTGAAAATGAACTAAAATAACATAATTGTTAATTGGTGCAAGAACCTATTTTTCTATAAAAATTATAAGACAATCATTTAATCACTGATCACTCATTTTATTATATGATCGACTCTTCACAAATTTCATAGTTGAAAAAACAGGTTCCACATTTGCAGTTGCTACCAACAAAACTAAAAAACATGACTCTAATTATTGGTATGACTTTAAAATCGGTTTATTCTCATGTTTCAGATAGCGGTTTTTTTAAAAAATAAAACTTAAAAAATCATAAAAAATAATACTAATTACTTTTTTTTAACTCTTGAATTCACTTTTAAATATTTTAGTAAGAAATAATATTTAAAAATTTAAAAATTTATTAAATAAAACAAAAATATAACACATGATATTTGTTTAATAAAAAAATATTTTTTAAGCATTTATAATTACATGGATCCACTGGAATACATATATTACCAATAAAATATACATTATCACAAGCATTATTTATTATATATAAAAGAAAAAAGTTGAAGAAATTAAAATTAAAATTCATAACATTTAATATAAGAATTTACAGAAATATATAAAATTGTCATAAAATAATATTAAACTAGATAAGTACAAAGATACTTGTGTATCCACTTGAAAAAATTGATCTTTCCGCTAAATTCGTTGGCCACAAGAGTGTTGATTGATGTCATTCCATTTTCTTAAGCTAACAATTGATATAGTATTAATCCAAATATATCAATATAATTGCATTGCTAACAAATAATTATAAACACAAGTAACCACGTATAGTAATAATCCACATGCAAGAACCCCATATATAATAAAAAATATATTTAAAGCAAAAACTGGTGTGACTAGTGTGCCTTAGCATAGGTTCGTCCGTGTGTATATATATATATATATATATATATATATATATATATATATATATATATATATATATATATATATATATATATATATATATATATATATATATATATATAATCAAATTCTAGTCTCGATAAGGATAATTTTATGTTTTGACAGAAGATGTGCATGTTGTAGTCGAAGTTTGTTCAAGCATGTAGAGTCAAAGATATGCATGTTGTAGTCGAAACATATTCTAGCATGTTATTGTATAAGTAAGTTTGTTACTTAAGTTTACTTAGTGCTTAAGTTAACTTAGTATTTAAGTTAGCTTGTAGTTTATAAATAGGTTACTTTATCAAGTTGTTAAGAAGAGGCTTAAGCGTTGGTTGTTCTTAGTTACATAACTTTTTGTTCTAATTGGAAAAGTAAATAGAAAAACATTTTTAACCAATTATTGTTCTTCTTCTTCCCTTTTTTCTCTCTTTAATAAACCTAAAAGGATTTCTTGTGTTTGTTCAAGAAACTGAATCTATCTCATAGTTTTTATTCGTTATTGGTGCGACGTTTGTCACAACAAACTGATGTGGTGAGCGTGGATAAGATGTCATTAACAAAGTATGAGATTGAGAAATTCGTCGATGTTAATGATTTTGGTTTATGGTACTTAAAGATGCAAGCTCTACTAGTTCAACAAAGTTTGTTAGAAGCGTTGAAAGGATCGGAGAAGATGGATTCTTCCCTAATAGAGAAGGAAAAGACGACGATGATCGAGAAATCTCACAATGCCATTATATTGAACGTTGATGATAAGGTTCTCTGACAAGTCTCGAATGAGAATATGGCAGCAAGTGTGTGGAGCAAACTCGAAGGGTTGTACATGACTAAGTTCCTAGAAAATCATTTGTACCTGAAGTAGGCTATGTATTCATTCAAGGTGAAAAAAGATAAAGTCTTGACGGAGCAGTTGGATACGTTCAACGAGCTGATTCTTGATCTGGAGAATATCGAGGTTAGTATCGATGATGAAGATCAAACGCTGTTATTGTTGTGTTCTTTACTTAAGTCTCATGCGCATTTCAAAGAAACACTTTTGTATGGAAGAGATTCACTAACCTTCAAAAAAGTTCAATCATCCTTTTACTCTAAGGATTTCAACGACAGAGGAGAACAAGTCATCATCTGTTGATCAAGGTTTGTCGGTTAATGGAAGATTCTTAAAGAAAGATCGTAGTTTGAGAAGAAGAATGTTAAAGGTCATCATAAGTCTTATGGCGGTAATACTCCTAGAATTAGGTGTTACCATTGTAAGAAGGAGGGTCACACAAGAAAGATGTGCCCTGAACGCTTGAATAATCATGGAGATAAGGATAATGGAAACACAACTATTGTGCAAGATGTTTTTGAATCATCTGATGTTCTTGTAGTTTCAAGCAACGACTCTAGAAAATAGTGGATTATTGATTCAGGTTGCACTTGGCACATGACTCCAAACAAATATGTGTTTGAGGAATTATATGATCAAGATGATGGATCACTAATACAAGGAAATAACAAATCCTGTAAAATTGTGCAAAATTGTAGTAATTAGATCGATAAGATTTAAGGTCCATGATGAGTCAATGAAGTTATTCACTGGTGTCAGGTATGTACATGACCTTATTAAGAAAGGATACATGTTCAAAGGAGAGCAAGGTATTATAAAAGTCATGAAGGGGTCGAAGAAATTCTTGAGAGGCGTGAAGAAACAAGTTTTGTATACCCTTGAGGTTGAGGTTGTAAGTGGATCAATAAATTTTGCCTCCACGAAACCTATATCGAAGACAGAACTGTAGCACATGAGATTGGGCCATGTTAGTGAAACGGGTCTTGTTAAATTGGGGAAACACAATCTATTAGGTGGTGACAAAGTCGAAAATCTGGAATTATGTGAACCTTATAAGTTTTGTAAATCTTGTAGAGTGAAGTTTAACATAGGCAAAAATAAGAACACAGGGATTCTTTGATTACATTCATGCTGATCTTTTGGGACCTACAAGGAATCCTTCAAACTCAGGTGCAAAGTACTATCCATAGTTGATGATTATTCCAGAAAGTTATGGGTATTCATCCAGAAAACTAAGGATGAAACTTTTGAAAATTTCAAAAGATGGAAGACTTTGGTCGAAAATTAGACTACAAGAAGTTCAAGAGGTTGAGAATTGATAATGGCCTTGAGTTCTGCAATGAATTTTTCGACGAATATTGTAGTATGTATAGTATTTCAAGGCACAATATTACTGTGGGTACTCCTAAAAAAATGGCTTGGCTAAGAGATTAAATCGAACAATTCTAGAAAAGGTTAGATGCATGTCGATTAATGTTGGACTGAAGGTGTTTTGGGCTAAGGCTTCACTGATTGCAGCATACTTGATAAATAGGTGTCCCTCGATTGCCTTGGGGATGAAGACACCTGAAGATGTTTGGTGGGGTCATCCGCCAGATCTCAACAAACTTAGAGTATTTGGTTGTTTAGCATATGCTCACATTAGGTAAGACAATGTCGAACCTAGAGCTCTGAGATATATGTTCCTTGGATACCCTGAAGGAGTTAAATCTTATAGGTTGTGGTACTAAAGCCATGTTATAGGAGGTGTATCACAAGTTGATATGTATTTTTCAATGGAACTGAGATGGTTTTTAAGAAAACTGGAGACGTTAGTTGAAGTACGAAGATCTCTAAAGAGGAGTTGGAACAACAAGGAATTACATAACCCATATGAAGTCGAAGAAGAATGATAAGTTGTTGATTAAGATAATGAGACTAATAATGACAACCTACTAACAAGAGGTAGTTCGATAAGAGTCATTAAGCCACCTCAGAGACTTGGTTATGCATATCTTATAGCATTTGCCTTAATCTCTTCAAGTGCGGTTCTTGATGAAGAACCTAAAAACTACAAGGAAGCTATGAGGAGTCGAAACAAGACTGAATGGCTGAAAGCCATTGATGATGAAATGAAATCTCTTCATGATAACCATTACTTGGGAATTGATAGAGAAACCTGTTAGAGTCAAGTTAGTCAGATGTAATGGATTTTCAAGGTTAAGGAAGAAATCAAGAGAGTGATTTCAAAGAGATTTAAGACATGATTGGTTGTTAGGGGGTTCACTCAGAAAGAAGAAATTGATACTCTGTTATAGACAGACTTTGCAGCAACTACGATGAAATTGATACTCTGTTGTTTTTCTGATGTATGAAAGTGTACTCTTCTCCTTCAATGAACGAGTCAATAGAATATATACATATAAATGCTCAAGACTTTTTCACATATGATTTGAAAATTATGCATAAAATGTTTTATGTTAAAATGTTACAGACACTTGAAAAACAAAATAAAATGTTCATGAAGAATGTGTCGTGCAATTTGAAAAATTATGCAATTTACAGGAATAAAACCCACTGGAAATCATGGAAATGTTTGAAAATAATTAGAATAATTATGAAATGATTCAAGAAAGTGCTTCATGAAAAAATTCCATGAAAAAGAATTGCAATGTTTCAAAAAATTTCAAACAAAAACATATGACAATTGATTGCATATCCCTTACAATCAATTATACATAATAAAAATGTTGAAATATTTCTAAGTTAAAAATGACATACTCAAGGATTGAATTCCATGCCAATTAAGTAATTTAACATTCCCACTCAAGCATTTGGGCAAACCATTTTTTGTTAAAAAATGCTCATTAAACATTCTTATGAGAAAGATTAAGATTTATTTTTAAAATGCAATTTTGAGACAATGCGTGTATTAAATATTAATTCTTATCAAGATACAGACATTGCATCCACGAGCGCTCAATAATAGGCTTTGGCTTCGTAATATAGTCACTCGTGAGTCGTGACTTAAAACTCCTCCAAGTCATACCAGCATAAGTGATATACTTTTTTTCCAACTTCAAATCATCACTTAACTCAAATGTTAACTACACATTTAAAACAATTAGTATGAATTAGTGTTTATATAATGTAATATATAATCGATAAAAAAGGAAATTAATACTTGAACGCCTGTCCATATGCCTTTTTTCACCTCATCCAGTACATCTTTCCAATCATCTAACAATATGTTGACTTTGCTATGTCCAAGGAACGCAACATAACTTTTAAACAGCGAAGAATGAGGACCATCAAGAATAGTATGAACGACACTAAACTCGACCAAAGTCTAACACTCGAATTGCAGACTTTTGTTAATGTAGACATCATTGTGGCACCTCTTTGCTATTTTTTTTGTTCTCCTACTACAATTTGAAAATATTTTTTAAGATTTCATTTGTATACATAACTTCGTCGTTACTAGATGAAGAAGAGACTGTCTATCAAGACATAAGCATCAACAACAATAAGAATAAATAATAATAACAACAACAAGAAGCATCGTCTTCAACAATAAGTTGCATCATCAACAACAACATGCATCAACAATAACAATAAGCATCAACAACAAAAAATACATAAGCATCAACAACAGTAACAAGGATCATCTTCATTAATAAGCATCAATAACAACAACAAGCATCAACAACAACAAATAAGCATCAACAACAATAACAAGCATCAACAACAACATTAAACACCACCAACAACAAATAAGCATCAACAATAATAAGAATCAAGAACAACAACAATCACCATTTTCAATAAAGCATCATCAACAACAACAACAATAAGCATCAACATAAATAATAAGAATTATCAACAAATTGATAAACATCAGCAACAATAAATACATAAGCATCAACAATAAATAATAACATAAATAACAATGGAACATGTAGGTATTATAGATGCATGGGACGGAAAAGCTTACGTATCGAAAACGTGATAAATAAGTAAAAAATGTTGTCAGAATCTTAAAGTTCCTCTTCGACAACTAAATGAAGGCTAGTCAAGAACGAAGAACACAATGTCAGCTCCCTCGTCGACGATACGAAAGTAGAGACGTTAGTTGAAAATGTTGTCGTTTCTCCAGGTTTGAAGATGATGATGAACGTTTCGTTAGGGTTGAAATTGGTTTTGTATCGTTGGGGTTGAAATGGTGGTGTATGTTTCGTTAGGGTTGGAAATCGTGTTGTTTCGTCAAAGATTGTTTCTTGATGGAAATGAAAATATGCAATTGAAGAGACAAGATAATTAGTTCTATGTAAAGTGATTAAATGGTATCACCACAATTGTTTTTCAAAACTGTTGTGATATATGTTGAAATTTATTTTTAAAAAAAGTGTCATGTCTTAAGCAAATAAAATTTTAAAAAATATATACCAAAATAGTGATTTTAAATTTTTAATCAACCGTGGTGATATCATATTCACATTAACGATATTTTATAAATAAAAAATCTGGTTTTAAGTAGTTAAAAATTAATATATATATATATATATATATATATATATATATATATATATATATATATATATATATATATATATATATATATATATATATATATATATATATTGAGAGAGAGAGAGAGAGAAGAAATCACAAGAGTTTGTTTAAATAACCGTAGTGATGTATCTTTCTTTTTTTTTAAAAATAAAAATGAAAGGCGATGTTAAATTCTGAAAAAATCACGAATAATAGACGTTGAAAGTCGAATTCTTGAAGCGACATATCACCAGAGTTGTTTTAGAAAACCGTAGTAATAAATTATCAACGTTTAATTCAAAGAGAAAAATACAAACATCTGGATTTAGAGAAATTACCACGATCTTTCAAAGAATCGTGGTAATGATGACATCCTTGTATCTATTTTTAGTAGTAGTGTTAGGAGTGTGCTCATCTTTAAATCTCTTATTTAAATTTTGGGTAATATAATTTTGGATATCTTAATTTTATTTTGGATTTCATTTTTCTTCCTTATTAAAAAAAAGTATAATATTGATTCATTAAATGTTCAAAACATTAGTCATTTTCCATCATTAAAATTTATATTTTTCAATAGTTAATTAAACGAAAAATGAATAGAATAGAGCATTTTAAATTTTTTTAGAGATTAATATGTTTTTTTAGGTGTAGGGGTGTTCGTGATTCGATTTGGATCGATTTTGAAGCAAAATAACATCTGATCTAAAAATAAATATGTATTCGCGGTATGGTTCGATTTTGAATGATAGATTAAAAAAATCTGACTAATTCATTCCAATTTCATACGGTTGGATTTGGATCAATTTTTTGGGATCCAAATTACGGATTATATTTTTTATTAATATTATAAAAATACTAATAAATAATAAGTTTGATAGAATATATAACATACACTAAATTCAAAGTAAATATTACGAAATAATAACAATTGCTTATGGTTGAAATAAATAAAATAATAAAAATAAATAGATTAAATCAATCTAATAAATAGTATATAAGAAATTAAGTATCATCTAATGTTTAATTAACACAACATATCATACTAATAAAAAATAAATAAGTATAAATACATGTATATCCAAAATCTGTGGTTTTCGTAAGATGATAGAATAAATTTAAGTGATCATATATATATATATATATATATATATATATATATATATATATATATATATATATATATATATATATATATATATATATATATAAAAGTGAATTTTTATTAAAAAAATCAAAATAAATTTAAATTTAAGTGAGTTTTAAAATTTTGATATTAAAAAAAGTCATAGTAAGATAATAGAATAGTTAAAAATTCGTTGTAAATGTTTTTGACAAAATTATATAATATCATAACTTTTAATTAAAAAAAAGAAACAAACTAGTCATTTATGAGTGCCATAAACGGAGAATAAACTTTTAAATTAATCCATCCTTAAATGGTAATCGAAGTTAAAGAAAAGTATACGAACATTGCAGAAATTTTACTGAAATATCCTTGTTTTTTAATAAAATTTCCAAAATAATGTATTTTTCAAACTATTTTCTCATCTATTCCACTTTTTGCCATTTTAAGAGGGGTCGCCATATCAATTGGCGATCATGTAGAAAATGTAAGAGGTGTCGCCAATTGGATTGGAGACACCATATGCAGTCTCCAATCCAATAGGCGACTGTGTGTTAAGTATATGAATGATCGTCAATTCAATTAGAAACAATGTGTTTTTTCAAAATTTAATTAAAAAAAATAAAAAAAAAACTTTAATAAATAATTAAAAATATGATTATATTAATAAATAATTAAAAATAAATTACATAATTTAATGATGACGACCGGGTTGGGCATATCGACCACCGGTTCCACATCCCCTAGGTCGTATCACTCGTTATCCTCGTTGTTGATTCACTCCAGGTGTTTGGGGTGTTGAGGTCTCCGGAACATCGCCAGACTCCCTAAGTAATTATTGAATCTCTATGTAATCTTGTGTATGGAAAGACGGCTGTCGTAACTGAGGTCGTGACTCATGCCAGAGTAGTTTGGATGTAATGATGGGGTCATCGGTGTGCGACCTGGAAGATTGAAAGGGGACATTGGTGTGAAGGCTTCGTTGGTGAAAGATTGAAAGGGTTATGGGGTTTGAAAGCCATAGGTTGGTTGTGTTTGTCGGCTGTGGTGTGATGTTTGTGTGTCTTGATAATAGCCATTTTGTTGGACATGATGTGGTGGACGCTTCTGGTATTGTGGTTGGGTGTCTGGCATGTTTGGAAAGTGGGTTTGTGTGTTTGTCGCTCGGTAATTTAGTTGGGTAGGGGGTTGTGAGTAACAAGGCTGATAACTTCCTCGTTGGTTAGACGTGGTTGCTTCGTGTGTGTAAGTTGTCTGGTGTGGGTCATGTAGATACATATCTTCGGAGAGAAAACCAGTAGCAACCGATCTATACCAAGCCAAATAAGTATTAGTTGATATAGACGGGTTTTCCATCACCGGTTCACTTAAGACATATTGACGGCGATTCCTCCATTTACGACACCCAGCTTTTGCAAAGTCTTTCCAATTGTTAAGATTCCATTGGTCGTTGACTTTTTTTTATGCCATTGACCAAGATCATTCGGGGGATCTGGGATGTTCTGATGCATTCTGAACTGTAGTTTGATACGGCCACTGTGGTGCATCTCTACAGTGGTAAATTTGATGATCGACACACATGCAGTCCAAATAGATGCGTCTTCATCTCCGACTTGGTGATCATGGTCCATTCCAAGGTATGGACGCCAAATGAATTGTAAAAGGGAAGATTGTTAGATTATAAAAAATGTTAGGGATTAATAAAAAATGTTATGATTACATCTTCAGGACTTAGGTGATCCAAGAGATTGCGGTATTGAATGATACAATGTCTTGGACATCTATTGTAGGTCATACCGCGTGCCGACCATCTAACACAAAAAATAGTTAAGATATATTAGTTAGAGACAATAATCATAAAGTGTAATATTTAAAGTGAAGTAACTAATATGAAACAATTAACTTAATTTTGTGCATACGAGAATGAGAAGCTGTAATCGTTGACGGGGGCAATGGATGGCAACCTAGACCATCCTCATGCTTGGAGAAAAATGGCGTATCCAAAAAATGTAGATGTGCCTTTCGTTGCATTTTTACATAAAGAGCTATATAGGTAGGATAAACAAGCGGAACCCCAACTATACTCCCTTGTCTTTTCTAGGTTTGCTAATAATGGTAAATACATAACATGTACAGAAGAACCAGTTCCTTCGGGAAATAAAAATGAACCAAATAAAATCATAAGATAACACCTAGTTTTAATTATTTTCATCTCTTTTGCAGAGTCTTCATTTAAAATCAAACTATGGTAGTATGCCTTGAGACGTGAAAGGAAGATACATTGGCCTCTGTGATTTTCTTCTAACAAGTGGGCTCCCAAAAGTTCCTCACAAATTGACATTGTTAGGTCTGTTCGTCCATTGACTTCCTTACCATCAATTGGAAACCCAAGTAACATGTACACATCTTCTAAAGTAACGGTACATTCACATGTTGGAAGAAAAAAAGGGTGTGTCTCTGGATGTCACCCCTCTTGCAAAGCTAGTATACACTTTGCATCAACTGAGTATGACATGATTTTGCTAACATGTCTGAATTCGGCAAGCTCAATATAAGGTTCGATCAAAATTTTGGGGGAAATATATTCATGTGAACGCGTACGAAATCTAGAAACATCCTATAAAATAGTAGAGACAATATAAAATAATAGAGACAATATAAAATAATATAGACATTATAAAATAATGTCTACATTATAAACATATAAAATAAATACATGATAAATGTACATAATCCGCAATGTCGGTGATTGTTCCTCTGTGCGTTTCACCCATTGTTAATAGCGATATTGCGTCAGATGAAAATTAATCGGATCGTGGATTGAATAGATGATATGAAATGAGTTAGTATAGTAGATAGATGATAGTAGAGTGGATGATATGAAATATTCCCCCATGCAGAACTATTTATAAGGGAGAATGTGTAACATAAGGGCGCCATATGAATTGGCGACTATGTTGAGAAAACAAGAACCATCGCCATGATGATGAAATCTCCGCATATATTTTTTACAACCCTATAAACGCTTTGGTGGTGAATTGAAATAGGGAGAACAATAATGTACCAAGGAAGAATGCATACGAGCTATTATAAATTATCACATAGATAATTCTATTGATTTAACCGTGCATCAAAACAATTCAAGAAGGTATGTCATTATTTGTCGTAACGAACTTTGCAAATTTCGAATTGCTGCGTCTTTCAGTATAAAAAAATGATGCTTGGAAGATAGCTTTTATATATCCACCACATACTTGTACTGCTATAAACATTGTCCAGGATCACCTTAAATTAAGTGCTGACTTGATATGGCGAGACATTTTTTCGCTTGTCAACAGGGATCCATCAGTGAAGGTGAGTATAATAATCTCTCATATTTTCCGTACAAAGAACTATATTCCCTCATACAAGAAGGCCTGGATTGCAAGAACAAAGGCCATTGAACAGGTGTATGACAACTGGGAGGACTCATATAAAGAATTACCATGATTTTTTATGGCAGTTAAGACACACACACACACACGCACACACACACACACACCAGGGATTGTTGTAATCATGAAAACAATGTCAGCATGTGGGCCAAATGGAACTATTATTGATGGAAATATAATATTTCACCAACTTTTCTGGGCATTTCAACCATGCATCAAAGGTTTTGCTTTCTGCAAACCTATTATTCAGATTGATGGAACATGGTTATATGGAAAATACAAGGGTACCATGCTAATGGCAGTTGCACAAGATGGCAACAATAATGTATTTCCCATTGTCTTTGCTCTGGTTGAAGGTGAGTGTAATACCCCGTATTTTATTTAAAGCTCTAGACAATATTAATTGGTAATAATATTATTTCGGAATACTCTAAGAAATTTTAATGGAACTAAATAGAGTAATTCATGGGATTATATTTTATTAATTGATATTAGCTGACTCAGAGGTTTTATAAAATATCGAATTAAGAGACATTTTCAGATACTCTCTAATTTTGACTTATCGGTAAAAATATAAGCTTCTTATATTTTATATATATATAGAAAGATTATGAGAGAAAGAAAAAGTTAGTAAGGAAAGAAGAAAAGAAGAAAAGGAGAAGAGAAGAGAAGAAGAAGAGAGAAAAAGCCCTAAAGCTCCAATTCTTCATTCCCGATCATCCGTCCGTCGAATCAGCTCAATCTTTCCGTCAATCTTCATCTCTCGAGGTGGGTTCTTAGTTAGAAACTTTTATCTTTGATTTTGGTTGAGTTTTAGAAATGTTTGTGGTTAGGGCTTAGTTGGGAACCTAAGAAAAATCGGAAGTTTAACGGTTAAAACCTACCTAAAATACTCACATTATGATAAGGGATACGTTTGATCATGTCTTGTTGCATTGGTTAAGGTTTGGGAGTGATTGAGTGTGGGGAGAGGGAATTCCCGTAAGGCTGGAACTTCCTGAACTGGTGTAGCTCGCTCAGCGAGCATACCTCGCTCAACGAGACCTGTAGTTTTTAACTTTGTCTTTTAATTCGTAACGTATGATTCGGGTGTCCGTTTTGAGCGTTCCACATATCGTTTTGAAACTTAAAGAATAATCTATCTATTAAGATTGAATAACATTAATTTTGAGTCGACTTTTACCCGACTAATTTCAAATGACCAAAACTTGATAAAATGGAACTTGTGAGTTAATGGAAATGGAGAAAAGGTACGACTTGTGAGGTATCTAGGTTTCCCTTAAACTCGTTTGATTTATGTTTGTTTGTTTTGGGATCCTCCATAAGGTCTTGTATAAGTCTCAATTGGTTACTATGTGTTTTCACTAGAGCATCCGTAAGGACTTGAGGTATCCGTTGCGTATACGTGGGCGTTGATTTGAGAAGTGTAGACTATAAGTCCTCCGTAAGGTCTTGTATAAGTCTCTATGTTGTTACTATGTGTTTCACTAGAGCATTCGTAAGGACTTGGGGCAAGTGCTATGCTAATTGTGTCAATCTTGAGTAAGTCTTGAGGTGGGTTATCCTGAGTCCCACGGGAAGCATCCGTAAGGATTAAAGCGCGTGTATGTCTTTCCTCCGT
This sequence comes from Lathyrus aphaca, assembly GCA_963966055.1. Classification (NCBI taxonomy): domain Eukaryota; kingdom Viridiplantae; phylum Streptophyta; class Magnoliopsida; order Fabales; family Fabaceae; genus Lathyrus; species Lathyrus aphaca. Next base: position 35,742,916 of record OZ014525.1, read on the forward strand.
AAGGTCTTGTATAAGTCTCTAAGTTGTTACTATGTGTTTCACTAGAGCATCCGTAAGGACTTGAGGTAGACATTTCCCTTTGTGTTTTGTTTGAAATCGTGTGTGGACCCTAGTTTCCCCTATGTCCTTTTTCCTTGTGTAAATTGGTTCGTGAAGCACGCGAGCTTCATTGGGAATGACCCTTAGAGCTGAGAGAACTCTAAGATAGTGAACCCACTGAGATGTTTTATCTCACCCCATGTTGATGTTGTTATTTCAGGTACTTCTGGTTCCGCTAAGGGTAAGGATAAGGCGACTTGATTATCTTTGCTAGCTGATGGCTTAGTCTTCCGCTGTGGACTTTTGGGATCTTCGAATTTAGTTCTTAGATCTTTTTGTAGTTGAACATCTTGTATTATTATATAGCCTTGTTTAGTACCTTAAGTTTGTAGTGGCTATATTTATGCAATGTGTTGCTAAGAACTTATTTGTATTTCAAGTATCAAATCATTAATATTATATATGAAAAATATGCTTTATGTATGTCTTTTGTATATGGGTATTACAGTGAGACTACTTATGCTTGGGGTTTCTTCCTTAAGAATCTCAGAATACATGTGGCTCTACAAGCCAATCTCTGTTTGATTTCAGATAGACATGCTGCCATTAAAAATGCTTACAATAATCAAGACAACGGTTGGCATAATCCTCCATCCACCCATATCTATTGCATTAGACATATCGCACACAATTTCATGCATGCAATCAAATACATGAACCTTCACAAAAAAGTTGTGAATGCAGGGTATACTTTAACCCAACCATCATTTCAATACTACCGTGACGAAATTAGATTGTCAAATGCAGATGCAGGAAGGTGGTTGGATAACATTCCAGTGGACAAGGGCATTTGACGGTGGATGTCATTGGGGCCACATGACAACAAACCTTGTGGAATGCATGAACGACGTCTTCAGAGGAATTAGAAACCTACCTATAATAATAGTGGTAAGATCAACCTATTTTAGGTTGGCATCGCAATTTTCATCAAGAGGAAAAAAATGGAATGCAGTGTTAATGTCTCGTCAAGTTTACAATCAATACATAATGAAAGTTATGAAAGAGGAAACTACTAAGGCTAACACACATTCAGTCACAAACTTTGACCGTCATGGGAGAAATTTCAGCGTTAAGGAAATAATTGATCACAACGAAGGAATGCCATTTTTAAAATATGTTATCAGACTAGACATATGTTGGTGTGATTGTGGCAAGTACCTGGCCATCCAGGTACCTTTCTCCCATGTAATTGCACCATGCGCGCATGCTCGTCAGGACCCGTACAACCATCTATCTGATGTTTACAAAACTGTTAACTTGATGAATGTCTACAACGAAAGCTTCGCAGTGTTACCAATGGAGGAATATTGGCCTTCATACCAAGGGGACATAGTTTGGCACAACGATCAGATGCGAAGAAAGAAAAAAAGTCGTCCAAACAACACGCGTATAAGAACATAGATGGATACGGTTGATAAAATGATAAAAGTGTGTAATATATATCGTCATCCTGGACACAACAGGAAAAAATGTCCAAATGTCATATCCACCTATGCACAATAAGAACTTGTTGTAACCTTATATTTTAATATATTAAGAACTTTTTGTTACAACAATGTTAACAACAAACATCACAATAACTAAAATAAACTTAATCTAAACAACACATACAACAACGAAACACAATATTTCTAACTAATTATAACAATCAACTTGATTTCATTAGGACCAAACATCAATTTCCTAGCTTCCGTGTCATTCTTAACTCGCACCCACCCACGCATCCTATCATATCTCTCGATACTGCGAATTTTTTCACCTTCACCAATTTCTTCCTCTAACCACTGATTCAACTCCCTCTTTAGTTTATTGAGACTTTGGATATTCCATAACAACATATCAATCAAAGGCTTATCTCTTGAAAATATCACTTTCTCATAGCAGCGTATATACATGATATCAGTATTACTTGTATATCACAAGAGATGTGAAAATACTTGAACACACAACCACTATTTATATCAAACTTCACTTAGAACATTGTCTCCAATTGAATTGACGATCATTCCCATTTTTTACACACTAACGCCAATTGGATTGAAGACTGTATATGGTGTCTCTAATTCAATTGACATACCTCTTACATTTTTTACATGGTCGCCAATTGATATGACGATTCCTAAAAAAAGGCAAAAAAATGGAATAGATGGAGAAATAATTTAAAAAGTGAATTATTTTAAAAAATTTGTTGAAAAATTAAAGTATAGTAAAATTTTCAACATTGCATCTCTAATATCTAAGAGATATGTGTAATAATTACTAATTATGTCTAAAAAATAAAAGAAAAAGTGTTGTGCCCACAAGAGGAAGGACGTGTACACGGAATCTCATAGATCTAACTAAGTCATCAGACTTTTTCAACAAAAAAAGAAAGTAATCGCCCAGCTTACCCAATTCTTTGATATATATATATATATATATATATATATATATATATATATATATGGGTGCGGATTCGAATATATAATATCTTATTTATTTATTTTTAAAAGTTAAATTTTAGTCATTAAATTATTTAATAAAAAATAATTAAATTTTAATTTCTTACTTTATTTTATAAATTAAAAATGATAAATGACCAAATTTTTTATTATTTTAAAAATTGAGAATTCTGAATTTTCCAAATAAAAAATATTTAATATATTTGTTTTAATAATTAAATTAATATGATATCCTAGCAATTTTTATGAATATTTTAAAAAATTATAAAAATCACTAGTGAAACATGAAATATTGACTTGGTTGAGATTATTTCGTACTTAAAAAAGTTTTATATGTATTACTTAAAAAATTTTAAAAGAAAAGAATTAATTTTATAAATTATTTTTTTCATAATATTAATAAAGGATAATTTTATAAAATGATTTACAATTTACTTTTTTAGGCCACAATAATTATATTTTTACAACAATAAATTATATATAATAAAAAATAGAAAAAAGATAAGTATCAACAACTTTTTTTATTTAATAATAGTATATTATAAGAAAATATAAATGTTAATGTACTAATTTACAATTTTACAGTCATCTATCTCATTCTCAAGTAGCAAGTTACTTCACCTACCACAATAAATATGGATAAGTTCTATAAAAAAATTAAAATATTAAGAAAACATTAAAATATACATTGAAGAATAAAACATAGTTAAAATAATAAAATTTTCAAATTATGTATTTTAAAATATTGAAACATTTTACATTTAAATTAAAAGTAAAATATATTTAAAACACTTTTTTAAGATATAGTTTTGACCAACATATTTTTTTTTATCTGTTTATGAAATTCTTCCTTATTAAAATTCTTCAACTTTATCTCTTTCCTAAACTTTTTAATTAAAAAAATAATATAATATATTTTAAGGGATATAAATATAGATGATAGATAATGTACAATCTGAATTACTAACTTATATCCCATAACTAAATTACTAAATAAATACTAAAGTTGAATATAAAGTTTTTAATTTTTTAATTTATTTATAATTTTATAAGAAATCAACTAACAATTAGTCAAAATATTATTAAACACAGCAAAAACAATGAATCTTAAAACAATAAAATCATTGTTAGATAAATCCAAATTCACTAAATATAAAGAAATGTGAATGTACTAATAAACAACTTTACAGTCATCTATCTCATTTTCAAGTAGCAAGTTACTTCAACTACCAAATTCACTAATATATACATATATATATATATATATATATATATATATATATATATATATATATATATATATATATATATATATATATATATATATATATATATATATATATATATATATATATATATATATATATATATATATATATATATATATATAGTTTTTTAAAATGATTTTTATAAAAAAAATTTAAAATATAATTTAAGAAAATCATTTTTTAATAATTAAAATATTAATTTTAACTTTAAAATATACATTAGTAAAGATTTAAAATAGTAAAAATAATAAAATTTTCAAATGATGTATTTTAAAAATAATTTTTATGAAAAACTATTTAAAATATTTAAAAATTTAAATTATTTTTAAAACTTTAATACCCAAAAAATGTTATAGTAAAATGATAAAATATCTAAAACAATATTTAAGAAAAATGATTTAAATCAATTTTTTATTTGAATTATTTTTATAATTGAAATTGTAAATATTTTAAACAAAAATATATTATACTATTAAAATCATTTTAAAGAAAAGCCTAGACATATTATATTTAAATTAAAAATAAAATATATTTTAAAACAAATTTTTATACATTTTTTGACCATCATATTATTTTATCTATTTATGAAATTCATCCTATTTTAAAATTCTTCAACTTTATCTCTTTCCTAAACTTTTTAATTAAAAAAATAATATCATATAATTTAAATTATATAAAATACAGATGATAATGTATAGTATGGTGTGATTATTTGTATCTCATTATTAAATTACTAAAAAAAATACTAAAGTGTTTCAACTTTTTATTTATAATTTTCAAAAAATTTATCCTTCCATATCAACTAACATTTTGTCAAAATATTATTAAAAAAAGCCAACAAAAAAAAACAATGAATCTTAAAACAATAAAACCAATTCACTTACCATATAAAAATAGATAAATCCAAATTCACTGAATATTAATTTTTTTTTAATAAAGACATGTAAAAATGTTTTAAAAGTTATGAGAAAATTGAATGGATTTGGGTATTTTGGGCCCATAAACACAAAAATGATTTTTATCTTTAGATATAAATAAGGAGTTATTTATCAAACCCGAATGAAATAAAAAAGTTAGCTTAGATTCAAGTTTCAACGTCGCAGAATTTCCTTTCTTTATTCTTTTGATCGCTTTATTTTCTCTCTCTCTCTGCGAAACTCAACTTTTGCTGTCATCACAGTTCACCCATGTTTATCATAATACCAGTTTTACTACTAGTAATCAATCGTCTCTACTATTTTTATTTTCATTTTTATTTTATCAGTATGTATAATTTTCTTATTATTATTTTTTAATTTCGATTTAATTAATTAATATTACTAATGTATCTTATTAATTTCAGTTCTCTCCACCACCGCTAATACGTTGACAATTGAGGTTTTCTACTCTTTTTCTCTGCTCGATTTTCACTTTCACACGTGTGAATTCAACTTCATCAAGGTTCTAATCATTATTATTACTTTCTGCATGCTTTGCATTTTCAAGCGGTTATTATTATTATTTTTATTATCTACTTCTCTTAATTATTGTGTTTAATTTTATTGTTATTGGTTTTTATCTTAATTATGATAATAAACCCCATTGTTATAGGTTTTGTGATTGCTTTAATCCATTTCAATTTGTTTCTGATTGTTTTGTTTGTGTTTTTTTCTTCGATCACTCAAGAGTGAGATGCTTCGTTTTTTGTTTTCTTCGATTTTTTAATTTTGTAATTTTTTTTTATTTTTTTGTTTCATTTTTAATGTCTAATCAGCATTGAAATATGTGTATAATGTTGAATTTTGATCTAGGTTTGGAATTATTGTTAGTTGTGGATTTTCGGAATGTTCTTGTTAGTTGAAAGGTTTTTCTGTGTAAAGATTCACATCAGTTATTATTATTATTATTATTTTTTTTTTCATTTTGTAGCAACGAAATGGGATATTTATTGATAGGAAATATGTATGAAATTATATTTTTTTAATTTTTTTTCTTCATGAATTTGAATCGGTTAATTGCCAATTCACTTAATGTGTTAATGAGCTCTGTAGCATTGATACCTCGGAAAAAATATGTGTGTTAGTATCTTATTGTATCGGTGTCAATATCCGAAACCGACAACTTTGAATTTATTCTTTTTTTTTATAATTATTACCGGTTCGACGTGTGTCACATGTCAGTGCATTGTTGTGTTTCTGATGTCTGGTGTCTTGTTTGATAGTTAATGAGTGGTAAATGAATTCTTGTGCTTAATGGTTTAGTAATGCAATGAAGGGCAAGAGTTCTTGCTGCTTTTAAAATTGAGAAAATTTATTATACTATGGTCTCTTCAACTCGATGTTCACTATTAGCAGATGAATCCTATTTGTTTTGATGGCAACAAACAAGACGGTGAAGTGAAATCCGCCGGAGGAATTCTTACTTCGGATGTTTCTGACATGGAAGATGAGTTTGGAGAGCCAGATGTGGAACCTCGGGTTGGAGACGAGTACCAGGCAGAACTTCCTCCGTATATTGGGGCACCGTATCGGTCTCAGATTGTAAAGAAAACAGGAGATTCGGAAATCGCGATCAATATGCCAGAGTCTTTTTCGCTAGGATTACCCCTTCCTCTTATGTGGACACACTGTGAATACGACAGAAGTTGCGGTTTAGAGAGTTTAGAATCTGCCACAGGTCGAAAGGGGCGGGTTAGTTGTGAAGGAAAAAATGTAGGAGGGTTTTCAAATTTTAAATCCTCTTATAGAAATGGTGAGGCAGATATTGGCTCAGAACTGAGACCCGAACTAGACCCGCCAAGAGGCAGATATCTTCTTCCTGAACTGTTGTGTGGTCAGACTTGGACAGATATTGAATATAACAGTTTTCTTCTTGGCCTCTATGCATTTGGGAAGAACCTTATTTTTTTGAAGAAATTCGTTGGAACTAAAAGTATGGGAGACATATTGTTTTTTTATTACGGTAAATTCTATAAGTCTAAAGGATATTCCCGATGGGCACAATGCCGGAAGTCGAAAACTAGGCGATGTATATTTGGACAGAAAATATTCACTGGTTGGAGGCAACAAGAATTACTATCAAGACTGTTTTCCCATGTCGCAAAGGATTGTCAAACTACTTTGACTGAGGTATCTTTCTGGTCTCAGACTCTTGCATACTTTAGTGCATCCAAGTCAGTGTCATACAAATGTATACCTGTTAAGCCATGTTTTTGCGTGATTTAAACGTTTTTGTAAGTGTTCCTGAATTTTGTATATTTGTTCAAAAGATATATTGGTTAAACAATGATTTTTGTTGGAGGTTAAATACTGATTCATTATCAGCGCAAACTTTAAATTTTACTGTCATGCTAAAAAAGAACTGAAAATAACAATTTCATCAACTTCTGCTTGTTATGTATCCTTGGTTTAATATTCAAACCATACCCGCATAGACACATATGGCTGCACTGTTTCTTTCATGATTATTGTCTCTTAATAATTTGTCAGCTACCTTCTAGAAAATTGTCTCGGAAATACTAGCTATCTGTTATTTGAACTTGCAACGAATGATATTGTTTTAACATAAACACTTTACTGTCGTGAAGTATCTTTGCTGATATGTGGATTACCATGATACTTATTGACAATAAGCAGTACTGTACGAAAGAAATTTTGGCAACTATTTGCTGTTATATTTTGCTGTTATCACGGCTGTCTGAATTTATATCATTTCCTTGAATGTTTAAACGTTGTAGAAGTTACCACAGTCACTCTATGTGTTCTTAAGGCAGAAGTGTGACAGACGCAAGTACATAATTGACTTGAAAGTTCACGTAGCCATTGTAAACAAGCTTCTAAGCTGCTTTTTGCAATTTCTATTTCTCTAAACCCATGCACTTCATCACCAGAAAAACAGTGTTTCCTGAACTCATAAATATTACACTGCAGATTTCGAAGAATTTTGGGGAGGGAAAGATGCCATTTGAAGAATACGTATTTGCTCTAAAGAATGCTGTTGGCATTGAGGTCCTTATAGTTGCAGTAGGTATTGGCAAAGGGAAGCATGACCTTACAGGCACCGCTCTTGAGCCACCAAAGATCAATCACACCCTTCCTGTCCGCCATGAAATGCCAGCCGGAAAAGCTTGCTCCTCTCTTACATCTGCAGATATAATGAAGATCCTAACAGGAGATTTTAGATTAAGTAAAGCTCGATCTAGTGATCTTTTCTGGGAAGCTGTTTGGCCTCGTCTTTTAGCAAACGGTTGGCATTCTGAAGAGCCAAAGGATAATTTTGTTACTGGAACAAAACAAACTTTGGTTTTTCTCGTACCTGGTGTTAAGAAATTTTCAAGAAGGAAACTGGCCAAAGGTAACCAATACTTTGATTCTATAAGTGATGTACTGAATAAAGTGACATCTGACCCTAGGCTTCTTGAGACTGAAGTTCAAACAACCGAGGGTAGTGCTGATCAGGTTAACATGCAAAACAATCAAAACCAAGACGGTGTGTCAAATACACATCAATGTCCTTTGTTTCAATCTCCCAGTTCAAAGTGCAAACCGGATCTCGTGAAGTTTACAATTGTGGATACTAGCATGGTTCATGATACCGATCAGCATAAAGTGAGACAGATGAAAAGCTTACCTTTTCAACCTGGGAATATATCTACCATCTCAAGCTGCAGTTCTAGTGAATCTGAGACAACTACATCTGAAGACTCGGAAGATCAGATTGAGCAAGCTAATGCTTCAAGTCCTATTGAAGATCGGGTTGAACAAGCTAATCCTTCACAGAATGCTGAAAATCAGGTTGAGCCTGCTAGTTCTACATACCATGTTAAAGATCAGGTGGAGAAAAACAATTCTTCGTACCGTATTGAAGATCAAGTTGAACATGCTAATTCTTCGTACCATATTGGAGATCAGGTTGAACATGCTAATTCTTCGGACCATGTTGAAGATCAGGTTGAGCAAGCTAATGCTTCAAACCCTATTGAAGGTCAGGCTGAACATACTAATTCTTCGTACCATGTTGAAGATCAGGTTGAGCAAGCTAATGCTTCAAACCCTATTGAAGGTCAGGCTGAACATACGAATTCTTCAAACCCTATTGAAGGTCAGGCTGAACATACGAATTCTTCATACCACGTTGAACGTGCTAATTCCTACAACCATGTTGAAGAAATCTCAGATAAGGGGATGCGCCTAGACTTATCAGGTCATACTCGTAACTTTGATCTGAATGATGATCAGCCTACAGAGGAGATGAACGAGCAGCCATTGACTGAAAAGATGACATCTGATGATTGCAGAAAATATTTTCCCTGCACCACAAAAATGCAGGAGTTAAGAGCTTGTAACCATGGAGAATCTAGCCTTAGTGCTAAAAATACTTCTATGGACAGAAATTTTGATTTAAATGAGCCATTCTCATTGTCAGACCCACTTGAAGCATCTGAGGGCCTGGATATGTCTGTAGATTTAGAAACTTCGTCTTTCCCAAGTTATCCGGCTAAAGGCAATAACATGAGCAATGAAGGAAGTGTCACTGAGAATCCCCAGGTTGGAGAAGTTTCTGCAAAAAATTCTGAAAACAGGATGTTGCTTGACTTGAATTTTCCTCAAGTTCCACCAGACTTAACACTTGAAATGGAAATACCATCATCCTCTAAGGCAATACAGCAAACCGATGACCAACGTGCTCAAACATTGTCACCATCATCATCTGAGACAACCCAGCACAACGCAACAGATGAGATTCCTGATTTAAATAACGAGCACCAACCGACCATTGTTAACCGCCGTCAAAGTACAAGGAACCGACCGTTAACCACAAAGGCATTGGAAGCTCTTGAGTACGGATTCCTCAACTCAAAGAGGAAGAGGAAGAACTCAGAACCTTTAGACAACAACTCAAAGTCGCAATGTTTACGTCCAAGTAACGAGACAATTATCAGTGCTACTTGTGATGATAACATTGAGAATTCTATGGCTGACACAAGTGCAAAGGAGGAGAATGTCATCCGGGAATATAGTTTCATTGTTTAAAAATATCCATAAACAAGCCATACATGAAGTCCAAAGCCATTTAGTCTATATTCACTCACTTTTTTTTTCTCTCTCAGTATTTGACTGATAAGAATAATAAAATAGCATAAGATTTGATTCAAATGATTACTGATTTGTGGTTTAAAGATGAAGGACAATTTGTGCCAAAGTTTTAGAAGGAATAATACCATTGTTAGAGGTACTATAATCAAGGTATCTGGTAGTTTCTGGTTCATATCATTATAGGAATATTAATTAAGCATGCATGGTTGACAACACAATTTTTTTTTTTTGACATTACCATAATTATTCTTCTTATACGTAGACGAAGTGGTATGGATTATCACATAGGTTAATAGCAATTATACAAATGACAATTATGTTTTCAACTAAACTTAATAGACAATAGGTATATTGGATATGTTCTTCAGAGTGTTTTTGATTTTGTGGTGATGCAAATTGATTTTGAATTAATTAATTTTGATAAAAAAAAAATGAGTTGACGTTATTTATGTTATGATGAATTCAAGTAAAAGTAAGTTAAACATTCAATTTAAGTGTAAAGTCATGTTTAAACTTAAAAGATAAATTTTATTTTAAAATCGAATCATATCTGAAGAAATAATCCAAATGTTCACTATTACATCTCCAAAGATCAAGGCTCATGCGATATTGGCAGAGAACAACTCCCATAGCTTTAATGTCTCCATTAAACCTTCTAAAACTCCTCCAATCATAGAAGAGTTTTGGCCGCCACCTACTTTTAATTGGACTAAATGTAATTGTGATCTTTCTCTTGTTGGATGTGGGAATTTTTCTAAATAGAGAAGGAGATTTCATCTTGCCTTTTGCAGAACAAGGCAACTGGTCTTCGTTAATTCTTGCTAAGTTTTGTGCATTGTCAAGAGCCATGGAAATATCTATAGATAAGAATTGGGTCAAACTCTAGATTGAAACAAATTTCAATATGGTGATGCAAGTTTTCTCCAAACCTTTTTTGCTGCCTTGACAAAAAGAAACAAATGAAAGATTTGTATTTATTTTAGTAGACACTTTTACATTTCATACATCATCTATAGAGAAAAGAACTCTTGTGTCTTTTTTTTATATTTTTTATTTATTTTACTTAGAATCTTTTTGAGATCTCTATGTTAAATGTATTCATTTCAAGATAGTTTCATTTTCATTTGCATTTGAATTTAAGTTGAATTTGGATGAATATATAAACTCAAAGTGAATTGCATTTGTAACATAATCTCTTACAACTTTTTTTATTAGAGAAAATTAGTTACAAAGTTTCTCTCTCTTCTCATTATTTTATCTCTTCTCCGATTCTTGTGCATTGTTAATGAAAATTTATCGTTGAATTTCAATATTTGATATCCATAGATTCGGTTTGATTCACAGGGAAACACGAGTTTGTGAGGTATGTGATTGATTTCGTTTATGAAATTCGCGTTGAATTGAAGTTCAAAATCGTTGAGGTATGATCAGGAGGGCCTTCCAAGGATTTGAAGACTGGGCCAGAGAATGGGTTGAGTGAGGGGGTGTACCTGCAAAGTGCTCCAATGCTTAAGTCAGAAGAGGTACAGAAAATCAAGGTTATTTTAGAGTGTGTTAGAATACCTGACCCTTTGTCGTGAAAGGGTATTTATATTGAGCCCCCAGCGCTGGGCCAAGGCTCCTAATGGGCTTGATCTAGCTAGGCCCAAGGAGGAGCTGCCAAGGAACGCGTAAGAAGCGTGAAGACCTAGACCAAAGGTCTGTTCCCTGGTCCAACTGCCCTTATCCCTCAGGAGATAAAGCAGGGCAGTTGGGCGACGTGGCAAATGAGCTGGCAGACATGATTTCTGCCCGACATAGCTCGTGTGCCCGTAGTATAGGTAGGTGACGTGTGAAGGAGGGTCAGCTGGTGGGGTGCGCGTGTCTTTGCCCGACACGCAGTAGGATGTCGAGGTGGAGTGTCTTCAACTCGGATGGGGCTTTTGCCCGACACGTTCATCAGCCCGGACGTATGGGCCCATGCCCGACAAGTATTGGGTCGTGTCGTGCATGTCGTTATGGCCCAGTCCAGAACAGATATCCATAAATTCGGTTTGATTCACAGGGAAACACGAGTTTGTGAGGTATGTGATTGATTTCGTTTATGAAATTCGCGTTGAATTGAAGTTCAAAATCGATGAGAACCATAGATCTTAATTGTCAGAGTTTGGGAAACACGAGTGTTGGTGAGAACCGAGTAATATGCAAAAGAACGAGATGAACAGAAGAAACAGTAGCTTGAACACCAAGCTTCCAGAATTCTACCGAAAGAATTATAATCGGTGGTCGATTTAGATACGTGTGTTGTTTGGAGCTCAAGATGTTCTAGATCTTGTCAATGATGATTATACGTCGGTTGTAGAAAATGCAATAGAAGGGCAAAGAAACATGCAACGTGAAACGATGAAGAAATATCATAAGACATTGTTCTATATCCATCAGTGTGTGGATACGAAGGCGACGTAGGATACACTGCTACAATGCTATAGTGGTGACGCATCAGTGAAGAAAGTGAAGTTGTAGTCCCTACGCAAACAATATGAGAATCTCTAGAGTGATTGTGGTCACTAATGAAATGAAATCTTATGGAGAAACGTTCTCTGAACAAGTGTTCGCAGTGATTTCTGACGAACAACCTCTGGTTAACCAATCTCTCAGAAAACTGGGTTACTTGCAGGACCAACCAAACAAGTCCTAGGACACATGTGCAATTGTTTGTCGAATTACTCTTAGTGTTGTGAATGATTTGTGGTTTGTTTTGTTAATAATGTCAAAGTGTTAAATGCTTTGAATTTGAAAGTAAAATAAAGTTGAAGTTTAAACAAAAGTAAGAAAAATGGCGAAAGATGTAAAAACTTTGCAGGAAAGTAAATAAAACTGAAGATAAAATAACTTGATGAAACAAACTTAATGATTTAAATAACTTGAAAGAAAAATGGTGTTCAACACATACATTGTTCCAAATATCAGACTCATTTTCTCTCACTCTGGGTACTTAGAGTATATACAGGATTTTGTATAAGTTTTCACACACCATTCTAAACACAAACTATCCTATTTATACACAAACAAAATAACTGCCTAGAACGGGAAAATTCTAACTAAATGACAAGTGTCAGCCTGCATGCAATTTCCTTCTCGGAAACTTCCATGTGTCCAACTGCCAAAGGCTGCAACTTTTGAATTTTGAACTCTTCTTTTGATGACGAAACATTACATCTCTTTGTGTGTCAAAAAGTCGAAGAAGAAGAAACTCTTCACACTTTACGAACCAACGCTTCTGCCAAACACCTTCCTTCTGTCGAAGTGTCGAAAGACACACTCATCTTGTCGAGCACCCAACTATAAACAGGTTTCCAAACTTGGCTTGCCAGAACACTATTTGTCCTCCTGTCGAAGCACTTGAGCTTTTAACCTTGTCAACATCTCCTGGATGTCTTCACCTCTTCTTTTCCTTATCTACTGATCATCCTCTCAGCAACAGAAATGAATTCATGTCTCAAATTTCAGAGTGTCGAAATTATGAGCTTACAAATTTCAGAGAACCTTGGAGATTATATTTCGACGGTTCCAGTCGTAAGAATGGAACAGGTGTTGGGGTATTAATTATTTCTCCCAATAAAATTCCAACAAAGTTCAAGTACAAAATAGAAGGATGTTGTTCAAATAATGAAGCAGAATATGAAGCTTTGATTACTGGACTTGAAATATTGTTGGAATTGGGGGCAACAGAGGTCGAAATAATGGGTGACTCTGAGTTGGTAATAAAACAATTGACAAAAGAATACAAATGTATCAAAGAAAATTTGATCATGTATTTTGTAATATCCAACAGACTCCTCAAGAGATTCGACAGTGCAGTTTTTAGACACATTCCTAGATTAGAAAATCAGGAAGCAAATGACTTGGCTCAATTGGCATCAGGCTACAAAGTGTCGAAAGAAAATCTGGAGAAAGTTGTCGAAGTAAGAGGAAAAGTATTATCCACTAGACTGTCCCCATCAGATTTGGAAACCATAAGACTGGGATATGGTGATGAAGAAAATTTTGAAATTTTCAATGTAGATAATCCAGAGGTAGGAGATTGGAGAAAACCTATTAAGGATTATTTGCAAAATCCAAACCAGACAGTCGAAAAAAAGATAAAGTATAGAGCTTTAAGCTACGTACTATTTGGAAATGAGCTGTTTAAAAAGACTGCAGAAGGAGTCTTACTAAAGTGCTTAGGTGAGACTGAAGCTTATATAGCTTTGTCGAACGTGCATAGTGGTGCATGTGGTGCACACCAGGCAGGGCACAAGATGAAATGGTTACTATTTCGACAGGGGATGTATTGGCCAGCAATGTTGAAGGATTGTGTCGAATTTGCAAAGGGATGTCAAGAGTGCCAAATTCATGCAGGCATACCTCATGTGCCTGCAAATGAGTTACATTCCGTTATAAAGCCTTGGCCATTCAGAGGTTGGGCTTTAGATTTGGTTGGTGAAATTCGACCAGCTTCTTCAAAGGGGCAAAAATACATTTTGGTTGGAATAGACTACTTCACTAAGTGGATTGAAGCCATACCACTGACGAATGTAGATCAGGAAGCAGTTATAGACTTCATCCAGAAACATATAATTTATAGGTTTGGAATACCAGAAACTATAACCACTGATCAAGGATCTGTGTTTACTGGAAGAAACATGCAGACATTTGCAAAAGAGACAGATTTTAAGTTATTAACTTCGACACCTTATTATGCTCAAGCAAATGGATAGGTCGAAGCAGCCAACAAGGTGGTGATAAATCTGATAAAAAAGCATGTGGGTAAAAAACCTAGGAATTGGCACAAGACTCTGGATCAAATCCTTTGGGCTTGTCGAACGTCTCCTAAAGAGGCAACTAATTCTACCCCATTTAAATTAACTTATGGGCATGATGCAGTATTACCAGTCGAAATCTATTTACAATCAATACGAATTCAAAGGCATCATGAAATTCCATCTGAGATTTATTGGAGTATGATGATGGATGAATTAGTTGATTTAGATGAGGAGAGGTTGCGTGCTTTAGAGTTAATAAAAAGGCAGAAAGAAAGAGTCGAAAAGTTTTACAATAAGAAAGTAAAATTTAAAGCCTTTTTAGTTGATGATTTAGTTTGGAAAGTAATTTTGCCCATGGAAAAGAAAGATAGATTGATGGGAAAATGGTCTCCTAAATGGGAAGGACCTTTCAAAATTTTAAGAGTTTTTTCTAATGGCGCATATGAAGTCGAAGAAATAGAAAAAGATAGGAGAGTGTTGAAAATAAATGGCAAATATTTGAAGAAGTATAAGCCAACACTGCAAGAAATAAAGATAGAAATGGAATAAAATTGCAAACAAAAGCTTGTCTTCGCCAAACAGATGGCGTTAAGTAACACTACATATGAAAATTCTAAAAAATTCTTAAAGTAATAAAATTCCCTATTTTCTATCAAACTACTGTTGGAGGAAAGTTGCTTTGAGTTCGTCAAATTTCTTCCTTTGAAGCTGAATTCGACGCTCACAGAGACTTTTGCCAACAGTCAGTTCGTCAATTTCTCTGTGGAGTTGTTGGGCTGTTTCTGCATGTTGAAGACCTTTCTGAAGCTCCCTGTCAATTTCTTCTTGGTTGGGCTGTTGGAGGCTGGCTTGACGTTCCTTCTCTTGGAGGATCTTCTTCTGAAGTTCGACAATCTGAGCTTGATAAGCCTGGATGTTATTTTCACACTCAGCAGCAGCTTTGGAGTAATCTTCAGAAAGCTTGTTTAGATCTGAGATCCTGTCTGTCGAAGAGGCTACAACATTCCATTCTGAGACTTGTTTCTCAGATTTGGCTGTGATGTTCTGAGAAAATTCTTTTTGGCGAACCAAGTCAGCACTTACAGAATCAATCATAGACATCAAGTCCATCACCAGACGACTCTCTTCAGTCGAAGCCTCCAGGAGATTGGCTTGTTTTAGGAGTTTCTTCAAGTCATATTGTGCAGAAGGGTTTTCGGCCAGAGTTCCAAATAGGTCCACCCCAAGGATTTTTGCCTTAATCTCAGCCATGATAACACTGATTGGTTGAATTTCAGAGGTAGCCCCTGAAGCTGTTGAGCTGATGTGGGAAGAGTCTTGAAAGTTGTACCTGGAACTGAGTAAAGCTTTTAGATATTCCAGAGGCTTTCTTACTTTCAAGCTTTCAATTTCCTCATGTGACAAGCTTGTCGAACTCGTAGTTAAAGGGGTTTCTGTTGGAGTTTCTGTTGGAGTAGGAACAGCTTGGGTGCTTCCTCCAGGGTTCAAGTTTGTGTCTGATTGCTTCGACAGATCTTCTTCTTCTTCGACAACTTCCTTATCAGCCTCTGTTGTATCAATTGGCCCTTGAGGTTGTGCATCCTGGTCTGGGACAGTCTTTTCTTCCACAATTGGCCTTTGAGGTTGTGCATCCTGGTCTGGGGCAGTCTTTTCTTCCACAGTAAAATCTGGACGAATAGGAGAATTGTTGTCAGAGGACTCAGGGTCACTGATGTCGAAATCACTGAAAGTCTGAGGGCCATAAACACCAGCATCTGGAGTGGCTTCTTCCTGAAGTCGTTCAGCTAAGGTCTTCTCAGAATCAGAAGGGATAACCTCTTCTTGAACCTTGGAAGTTTTTTCGACATCAATGATAACCTGAAGTAAACAGGAAAGGGAAGTTTAAAAAAAGAAACAATGCAATTAAGACTATGAGTATTGTCAGTCGAAAATAATACCTGAGGAATCTCAGTGTGAGTGCTTGAATCCCCACTTTTCTCATTTCTTAAAGGGATTTTGTTGGTTGGACTAGTGGGAGGAGTTCGTCTCTGGACAATGGATCTCTGGGATGCCACTGTCTTTATTCTCATGCCTTTGTTCTTTTTGAGGGGTTAAGGCTCAGGAGATTCATCCTCAGATTCTTCGACACTTATCTCTTTTTCTTCTTGTTTTCTTTTTGCGGCTGGTGTGCGAGTTACCTGAGGTGTGCGAAAAGAAATGTATTCAGTATTGAGATTATTGAAATTTATATAAAAGAAGAAAACAGGAAAGTGAGATGTTATTATTGGTCGAAACCTTTTTAGCAGCTATGGGTGATTTTTCGATTGGTTTGGAGGAGGTCCCTTCACCAGGAGTTTTCTTGATGATTCTAACAGCTGAAAGAGAAAGAATTGGATGAACATTGATATAAAACATAAAAAGAGTTAGAAATAAGAAGAGGAATTTAATTTCTTCGACACCTTCAAGAATAGTTTCTTCCACACTAACATGTTCTATTCCAACATGAAGGTGCCCAGGAAAGTTGGCCAAATAATACTTCGTCGGAACCACACGTTCGGCAAGTTTTTTGCTGGACTCGCGAAGCAGCTTTAAGTGAGATCCACACACAAACCAATCTGGGAATGGAGGGCACAAGGCCACACCAAATTCTGCAGAAGGGAGTGGGGGAAACTTTGGGGGGAATGAAGTATAGGCAAAGTTGTAACGTGCATGTGGTGGAATGTATGAAGGCACCCCCAACTTATCCAACTTTTCTGAAAATTTTTGTTTTAAAGTCACTGCTGCTTCGCCTATGGTTCGATAAAGATCATTGGGCCTGTAAATAGTTTCAAAATATTTTTGAAATTTTTGAATTTCTTTGATATGCTTATCTGTACCTTTCTTCTTCTTATCCTGCACAAAAGCAAAGGCATTCGTCAGGAGTGTGTTGAAAGTTGTTACATCAAAGAATTTGTTAATATAATACTCCTTCCACCAAACGTCGAAGTCTTCAGTGCACAAGAAATTTGGTCGAAATATGGTAGGGAAGACCTCCAAAGATGCGTCGAAAAATTTGTTATACAATTCTAGACTTTTCTCAAAATTTTGAAATGAGTTGTAAAACAGAATGGAGCCTTTCTTGTGGTAGATTGGTTTTGTCTTCGTCTGTGTTAGCCCAAATTGTCTAGCCACCAGGGTAGGTTGATAGACAATGAGAGAGACTTTAGTGTTGTTAAGGCTATGATGGGAGAAAAGGTGTCTTGGTATAAGGAAGGCTTCCCAGATGGATATATATGAGTCTTCTTCTTTTTGGTTTTCAACTGGGAGTTGTCTTGTGAACCATTTGGGACCCACAGTTCTGCTGGCGAAGGGTGCCATGGATGGAGTAAACTTGTAACGTTTGGCGAACATAATTACATAGCTAGTGAAAGCTTGTCGAAGACCTATACCTTCATCAGTAGGTGTTAGTTGAACTAACCTAGGCCATTCGACGCGCCTGTCTTTCACTTCTTCTTCGTCAACTGGTCTCTTGATAGGAATGCAGGCTTCGAAGGTTGCGTTCAGCCATAACTGTAAGAGCTAGAAGGGACCTGTGAGGCTGATGGTTCCTTTGTCCTTGATGGTTTTTAAGTTGCTCACACTCTCACTCAGAGATTCATAGAGATTGGCCAGAAGTAATTCACTTAGACAAAATGCAACTCCATTATGAAGTTGATTAGCCATGGTAATATAGCTTCTGGAAACCTAGAGTGATCTGGTGCAGAAGACAAATTTGGCTAACCACAAAGTAAGGAAAGCAATGTGTTCTCTGTCGGACACTTCCTCAGTGCCTTCGCCCTGGTGATAAGCAATGAATAAGGAATAGCTAGCGTGTTGGTGTCGAATCCTATGGGATCCTTATTTAGGTGCTCAGGATTAAAGATTTCTCCTATAGGACTAAGGCCAATGATGGCTGCTATGTCGAAAAGAGTGGGGGTAACCATACCACAGGGAAGGTGGAAGTTGTTGTAGGTACTGTCCCAGAAATATAAAGAAGCCAACAGCATATTCTGGCAGTAGCGTGGGCCTTCTTTCGACAACTGGATCAGGTCGTAAATACCAGTCTTCTTCCAGAATTTTTCTTTAACCTTTTCGACTCTAGTGAGCCAAGCTAAATAATCTGAAGGGTCTTTTGTTAGGGGAAGGCTCCTAAAGATCCTAGTTTGATTTAAGTATGACAAGTCTAATTTTGTCGAAGCTATGGGGATCTCAGGTTTCTTAGAAGATGTTTCGACAGTCTTAGGGTTCTTACTAGCACTTATTGGTTTAGAGGAAGAATAGCAAGGATAAAAATCCTTCAAACGGTTTGGGTCAGCATTAGGATCAGAGATAGGACCTAACATTTCATGGTGAAATCCAGAGACCAAGATAGGGATCATTACCTGAGATCTGTAGATACTAGCTTTTGCCCTCTCATTTGGAGGTTCTGGGATGTACTGTTGTTGATTCACTTGCGTGGGTCCAGACAATGTGTGAGCAGGAGGAAGATCAGCAGTCTTCTTGGCTTTCTTGGCACTACGATCAACAATGTTCTTTGGAGGCGCCATTGTTATGAGAAGCTTAGAGCTAGAGTAACAGAAAGCTTAGAAGGGTTTTAATGGAGATTTTCTTTGATAAGGGAAGAAGAGTTTGAGAATGTAAAAGGGATGAAAGGTTTTTGAAATGGTATTTATAGAAGATAACAGGATATAAAAAATAAATAAAAAAAGAAAAGAAAAGACTTTTCAGTTTAGGTCATGGGGGACATGCGTTTTGATCAATGGTGGTGATTAAAAGTGACGGTTGGTAGGGAGCCCATGATTTAGCTAGAATATAGGGTTATGGAAGGTTGTGTAAACGTGGGCTGGATGTGATGTTTTTCAGAAAGTTGAAATCATAGTGTTTCCTTGGAACTCAACAAAGTCACTTTATAATTAATGAGGCTGACATGGTGTCAGAAGTCATTTCGACAGCAAAGGATATTTCTCCAGGATTAGTCGAAAACATCTTTGCTGGGGGGCAATTTGTAAGCTCATAATTTCGACACTCTGAAATTTGAGACATGAATTCATTTCTGTTGCTGAGAGGATGATCAGTAGATAAGGAAAAGAAGAGGTGAAGACGTTCAGGAGATGCTGACAAGGTTAAAAGCTCAAGTGCTTCGACAGGAGGACAAATAGTGTTCTGGAAAGCCAAGTTTGGAAACCTGTTTATAGTTGGGTGCTCGACAAGATGAGTGTGTCTTTCGACACTTCGACAGAAGGAAGGTGTTTGGCAGAAGCGTTGGTTCGTAAAGTGTGAAGAGTTTCTTCTTCTTCGACTTTTTGACACACAAAGAGATGTAATGTTTCGTCATCAAAAGAAGAGTTCAAAATTCAAAAGTTGCAGCCTTTGGCAGTTGGACACATGGAAGTTTCAGAGAAGGAAATTGCATGCAGGCTGACACTTGTCATTTAGTTAGAATTTTCCCGTTCTAGGCAGTTATTTTGTTTGTGTATAAATAGGATAGTTTGTGTTTAGAATGGTGTGTGAAAACTTATACAAAATCCTGTAAATACTCTAAGTACCCAGTGTGAGAGAAAATGAGTCTGATATTTGGAACAATGTATGTGTTGAACACCATTTTTCTTTCAAGTTATTTAAATCATTAAGTTTGTTTCATCAAGTTATTTTATCTTCAGTTTTATTTACTTTCCTGCAAAGTTTTTACATCTTTCGCCATTTTTCTTACTTTTGTTTAAACTTCAACTTTATTTTACTTTCAAATTCAAAGCATTTAACACTTTGACATTATTAACAAAACAAACCACAAATCATTCACAACACTAAGAGTAATTCGACAAACAATTTCACATGTGTCCTAGGACTTGTTTGGTTGGTCCTGCAAGTAACCCAGTTTTCTGAGAGATTAGTTAACCAGAGGTTGTTCGTCAGAAATCACTGCGAACAACAAGTAATCATTTAAAAGGTACTAAGATCACTTACTACTCAGTTTGATTACATAGTTGTAGCCATAGAACATTCTAAAGATAACACCATGAGAATTAAAGAGCTTCAGAGTAGTTTAGAGGAACAATAGTTACGTCTAACTGAAAGAAACTCTGAAAATAAGATAGAACAGGCTCTGAAAGCTCAGACTTTGAAAGCATCTTCTGGAAAGAAGAACCAGAAGCAAACATGGTTAGAGAACAAGAAACGTATGGTGGTGGTGTTAAGAAGTCATAACTCCAATTGTGATAAGAAATATCAAAATGTTCAGAGGGGAAATGAGAAGTTTGACAATAGAAAGATTAAGTGTTATAGTTGCAACAAGTTTGGCCATTTTGTTGTTGATTGTTGGTCAAACAAGGCTAGAAAGGATGAAGAAGCCAATATAGCCAGAGGAGATTATGATGATGAAATTGTGTTATTGATGGTATATGAGAATGTAGGTACATCAATGGTAGAGTGGTGGTATATGGACACTGCCAACTCAAATCACCTAACTGGAAACAAACAATGGCTGGTTGATTTTGACTCTAGTAAAGGGAACAAGATCAAATATGTTGATGACGAGTATCTAAATGCTAAAGGAATAGGAAATGTAAGAGTTAAGTTGTACAATGGCAAAACTATACTGATCAAAAGTGTATGTTATGGGTCCTAAAATTAATAGCAATCTAATGAGTGTAGGTCATCTTATTGAAAAAGTTTTTTCAATAACCATGAAGGGCAATCTCTTGAAGATATATGATTGTAATCAAAAGTTGATTATGTAGTCTGAACTGGGAAGAAACTGAATATCCAAGGTGAATTTTGTAACAACATAGACTCAAAGAATCTGGTATATGGAATTTCTAAGATTGTGGCACCAGAGTTATCATGTGATATATACATGAGAGGAAAACAACCAAGATTTTCATTCTCATCAGAAGTGTCTCCAAGAGTAACTCATGCTTTAGGTGTGGAGCATTATGATGTATGTGGTCCATTTGAAATACCTTCACTTGGAAGTAACAAGTACTTTGTGTCATTTGTGGATGAGTTCACAAGAATGACATTGGTAACACTCGTTAAGTTCAAACATGGGGTGTTTGCTGAGTTCTAGAAGTTCAAAGTAAAGGCTGAAAAATAAAAGTGGACAGAGGTTGAAGATACTCATAGTGGACGGTGAAGGTGAGTTCAACTCAACAGAGCTCAAGAAGTTATGCGAGGAACATGGTATTGAGAATGAGGTGAATTCTCCATACATTCCACAACATAGTGGTCTTGCTGGAAAGAGAAATAGAACTGTGCTTGACATGATAAGGAGAATGTTGAAGAAGAAGAATCTACCTAAGAAATTGTGTGAAGAAATTGTCACGTCAACATATGTGCTCAATAGATATCCAACAAAGAAGTTAAAGGAAGTAGTTCCTATTGAGAAGTGGACTAGAAGAAAGCAAAATGTCAGCCATTTCAAGGTGTTTGGTTTTGTATGTTACAAACATATATCAGATGTTACTATAAGGAAATTAGATGAAGAAGCAAAGTTATGTTGCTTATAGATTACCACAATAAAAACTCTTATAAGCTCTATTGTCGATTCACCAAAAAATTTGAAGTCAGCAGAGATGTCATCGTGAAGGAATCAAAAACATGGGATTGGAGCAACTCTCAATTCAAATCTAGTGCAATATCAACACTAAAGTCTGATTCTGTCTCTAAAGGAAATTCTGCCTCAGAAGGTGATTCTAACTCTGAAGGTGAGACTGAATTTGAAAATGGATGACTCTAAAGGCTAGTCTGACTCTGATGGTAGATTAACCTCTAAAGGTGATCTAGCCTTAGAAGGTGGTACAACCTTTTAATGTGGAACTTATAAAGGTGGAGATTCTGAAGGTGGTCCTACTTCTTAAGGTGAACTTGCACGGTTCCAAAGGGCACACAAAGTTAGACAGATACCAAGGAGACTTGTAGACTTTGAGTTTCTACAAGATACTGAGATTGAAACTGAAGGGGAAGTAATATGGAGTGCCATGATGGTGGAATTTGAACCTGTCAGCATCAATGAGGCTCTCAAGAAAAAGGTGTGGGTGAACTCCATAAAGGAAGAGCTTGAGGCCATTAAAAGAAACAAGACATGAGAATTAACTATTCTACCTCAGAACAAGAAATCCATCAGTGTGAGATGGATTTTCAAGATAAAGATGAAGCCAAATGGTT
Organism: Lathyrus aphaca; assembly: GCA_963966055.1. NCBI lineage: Eukaryota > Viridiplantae > Streptophyta > Magnoliopsida > Fabales > Fabaceae > Lathyrus > Lathyrus aphaca. The sequence continues at coordinate 35,765,742 of OZ014525.1, forward strand.
CAGTTGTCAAGCATAAAACAAAGTTAGTAGCTAGAGGATTCCTATAATTAGACTAGTTTGAAGTGTTTGCACTTGTAGCTAGACATGAAACTATAAGATTGGTTAATGTTATAGCTACAAACACGAATGTTGGTGAGAACCGAGAGATTTGCAAAAGAACAGAGATGAACGGAAGAAATAGTAGCTTGAACACCAAGCTTCCGGTATTCTAAGGTGGAGGAAGACAATTTGGAGTCTAATTCTGCTCTAGAAGACCTAGGGAGTAGTGCAGGAATTGACCTTTCCTTTGTGTGTGACTCTTTGGGTGGCTTTGAATCAACATCTAGCGTTATTGCAGTAGGCCCAGATGATACTTTTCGTGCTATACAATCTTATTAATAATGATCCTACTTTTCTGAATATTATATATTCAGACTTGTTGGTTCTTAAAGATTTATGGAGGGTTGCCATTCCTATGAAAATTAAATTGTTTATTTAGAGTTTGGTGCTTCGGAGGTTGCCTACGAAAATGAATTTGGTGCATAGAAAGGTTCTCTCTTCTCCTCTTGATAAGGTTTGTGTGATGTGCTTCAGGGAAGATGAATCAGATTTTCATCTTTTTCTTGATTGTCCTAAAGTCTCTCTTCTTTGGTGTAAGATTTTTTCTTGGGTGGGCGTATCGTATTATACAAAGGATTCAATTACTAATCATGATTTGAAGTGGTTTTCCGTCATTGGGAAAAATAGTATCGAAGGAATGAAAGGTTATTTATGGTTCATCACTCATTAGAGCATATGGAGTGCTAGGAATAAAATCACTTTTGAAGAAGGATTTTGTGATGTTGATGATATTTTCTTTCGTATTCAAATTTTGTCTTGGAGATGGTTGGAAATAGGAAACGTTAAATGTAGTTTGTATGATTGGATGAAATATCCATTAGATTTTAAGTAATTTGCTAGGCTTTTCGCTTTTTTGTTTCGTTTCTTCCTTTTTGTATTGGATTGGAGAATCCATTTTTTTCTCCATATCAAAATAAAATTATATGTATACGAAATTTTAGGGACTAAAATTTATTATTTTTTTAATAGGGACTAAATTTTTTTTTTTTAGAGATTAATATTTATTAAAACTACAAACATATTCATTTGACAGCTTAATATTTTCTCGTAGTGAGATTTTTTTCTCCCACTTAACATATGTAGAGTTTGTTGATAAGATCAAGAAAAAAAGTTTAACTTTCAAATTTTTTTATCTTATATTAATAAAAAAGTTGTTTGATAATGTTGTTTAGCTTTTAGTTTGTAATTTTTAATACTAATTTATGATTTTTTGTAAAAAATTATTTAAAATAGTTTTAAAATTTGTAGTTTTTAATTGATTATTATTATATATATATATATATATATATATATATATATATATATATATATATATATATATATTTAAGTATATATATATATATATATATATATATATATATATATATATATATATATATATATATATATTTAAGTATATATATATATATATATATATATATATATATATATATATATATATATATATATATATATATATATATTTAAGTATATATATATATATATATATATATATATATATATATATATATATTTAAGTATATATATATATATATATATATATATATATATATATATATATATATATATATATATATATACTTAAATATATATATATATATATATATATATATATATATATATATTTTATATATATATATATATATATATATATATATATATATATATATATATATATATATATATATATATATATATATATATATATATATATATATATATATATATATATATATATATATATATATATATATATATATAAAACAGAGGTCTAAGACTTGATTTATTAAAAATTCGGTACCACCAATGGACAGGTTAAACAAAATACAAGAAAGGCTTGTTTGATTTAAGGATTTGTGACCTTTTATTCTGTTAATAATTATACAAATATTGCTTTACTATTTCAATTTTAAAATTTAAAATAAAATACTTCTCTTTGATAAGGATTTGTGACCTTTTATTCTGTTAATAATTATACAAATATTGCTTTACTATTTCAATTTTAAAATTTAAAATAAAATACTTCTCTTTGATAACCTTGTTATTTGCCTCGATTTTTTTAGGATTGAATCAAAAAATCTATTATAATATAGACTCAAAAATTATTATCCAAATTTAGTCATAGATGGATTTTAGATTACTCGGTTCTAAATTAACTTTTTTTAATAAAAAATTAAAATAAAAACTCAATAAATAAAACTAAAATATATATTATTTTAAATATAATACATTTTATTTTAAAGTACTATTTTATCTTTTATAATATTATAATATATTTTTAAATACAACACGTGTCTAAATTATATAAAATAATACTCAAATATTTAGCATAAAAGAAACTAATAGAATATAAGGAAAGACAGTTGATTATATTAATGTATAAGATTTAAAAGAGAAAGATTTAATAAAATAAAGATAAAGTTTAGTAAAGTGAGAAAAATCAATGTGTTATTTTGGAGTAAAATAATATAAGTATAAATATAATTTTTTTTTTAAATTTATAGCTATGGTACCTAACGGGCTACCCACGACTCATACAGGTTTTTTTAAGGCACATGGCCTATGATTTTTCGGGCCTAGTAGACCACTCATATTGGCTAGCACATTTTGATAGCTCTACTTGGGATACCGAAAGTTAGATCTTCAAAGCATCTGTGACACTTTGGAAAGTTGGCTTTCTTTCTGCATTTAGGAAAAATCAAAGCAAGCCTCTTTGATCGTAAAGGCCTCTGTCATTTTACTGATTTACAAAATTTGGATCGCGAGAAATAATGCCAAGCACAACAATCAAATTCATTGCTTCAACTCTTCCGTCATTGGGATCTTGAACCAAGTAAAATTGGTGGGTAATTGCTCAAATACCTTTTCTTCCATTTCCTTATTTGGTTTCTCTCTCATTAAGGCTTTTGATGTCATAATTCGCCCCCTAGAGCTCCAAACATTAAAGAAGTTGTTTGGTATTCCCCTACCATGGTTGGAGGAAATGTAATTGTGATGGTGCATTCAGTCGTAATAATTCGGATTGTGGAGGGATTTTTAGAAATAGTAGGAGTGACTTTCTTCTTGCCTTTGCAAAAAAATTTACAATTTGGCTCCTCTTTGTATGCAGACTTTTCTGCTGTTTTGAAGGCCATTGAGATTGGTATCAATCAAGGTTGACTTAAAATTTAGATTGAAACATATTATACACTAATACAAATAACACATGTCATATCAGACGCTTTACCTCGATTACAATGCTGAGGTAACGAAGGGTGACAAGAAAAGTGGAAATTTTACCCTTCAGTTTATAAATAATTGAGGGGTTAGTTTAAATCGTCATGGATTTGAACCATAACAATAATTTTTTTTAATATATTCCAAACTAGTACCATATACCTCTCGGTTTAATAACAAAACTAAGGGGAACAATATATATATATATATATATATATATATATATATATATATATATATATATATATATATATACACACACACACACACACACACACTCATTACATTGTTTACACAAAATATTAAAGTAAAAATGATGTTCTTCATCGTCATCGCTAACGTTGAAGAACAAATGCTAGATATCTTGGAGAAGAGCAAATGTTGGGGATCCTCGTTTCATTGATCTTGAGGAAGATCAAATGTTGAATGCAATATATTATTTATGGCTTTTGCATTCATTTGTTTCTGATATAAAACAAAACAAAAAGTTAGATAAATAAAATAAATATCAGTTATATGATTATTTAAGAATACAAACCTTAAACCCAAATAATTTTCCACTCTTGAAATCTATCACATTGATATTTTTCCTTTCTAAAATATCATGGTGCTCTAATTAAACATAAAGGGTTTCACAACAATGTATGAGTTTATTGTGGATTCACTACTATTAAATTTAAATATTCATAATACTTTTATAATGAGGGTTTTAGGTTTCACAAGGATCATTAATGGTAGTGTCTTGAGTGTTAATACTCATTAAATGGAAGGTAAATATTTGTTTAAGGACGGTGAAGAAACTAAATAAACACACTAATAATGTTCGGACGGTATCTCATATTGATTTTGATTTCTAGTCGACTATAAATATATTTCGACAAGAAAGACAATGTCATATCCATATGTTAGTCAAAATTGAGTGGAATTTGTTGCCTCCTTAGGGGATGTTCGACATGCCTATAATACCTGGTCTAATGTCTTATGACAATTCCTTGGATTTCTACCAACATGCTTTTTTGTTAGACCAATCATGACCTTATTGGTTGCCTCGACTTGACCATTTTCCTGAGTATAATATGGCGTTGAAGTTAACAACTTAATCCTCACTTCAGAAGCAAATTCCTGCACTTTTTACAAGTAAATATTGACCCTTGATATGTGGTTATGGTCTCCGAAATTCCAAATTTGTGGATAATGTGCTTTTGGATAAAATTTGTCATTGCCTCTTGGTCGACATTGACTAGTGACATTGACTAGTGGTATCAATGGCAACTAGGATATACATTTGGCCTTTAGATGATGCTGGCCAAATTTCACCAACCAGATCTAAAGCCTAACCTCTGAATGGCCAAGGTTTTATAATCGAATGCAATTTGTTTGCATGGACATGTTGAATGCCTGCATGTTTCTGGTACTCTTAGCATCCTTTGAAAATTTGATATAATCCTTTAGAACTATGAGCCAATAAACTCCTTGTTGGAACAAAATCCTTTTCATTTTTTGGCCTGCTTGGTGAGCATCACACGACCACTATACTATGTACACTAGATATTGCTATGTACGCCTCGCTTTCGCTAAGGCATTTGAGAAGGACACCATCATGAGTCTTTTTTTAACAAGTTGTTCCCAATGATGACATGGTTTAAAGCCATATACTTGATCTTTCGACCAGTTGATCCTGTTGGATTTTCTATATATTCAATTATTGATTTTCGCAATCGCAATTTGACATATTGTCAATGGCAAAAAAATTCATAATTTTCAGGATCTATTTGTAGTCCCCCCCCCCCCCCCCAAGTTTGCCATTGACAAATTAGAAGAGGGCATACCAGTTGAAATTACTTTATCTCGAACCTCAATCAGTTCTTCCAATTTGTTCTTTGGCACTTTATACCATGAGACAATCTGTGCTAGATCACTGGCCTTTTGATTTTCCAATCTAGGCACATGTTGAATGTCAACAAAATTGAATCGCTTAATTTTTCAATTCGCGGTGATAAAGTACATCAATAAGCTTTCCTTAATGCACTTATACTCTTTTATGATTTGCTTTATGACTTGCTCAAAGTCTTCTTTGATTTAAACTCCCCTCCAAATCTAATAAGAATTCAAGGCCAACTATTAAAGCCTCTTATTCGGCCTTATTATTAGAGCATGAACCTTTGATCATGAACTTAAACTTTGTTGGATTGTCTTTTTGAGAGATTATCAAGATTCCAATACCAACCTCATTCCTATGACTAGAACCGTCAAATTATAACTTCTAAGGTTTCGACTCTAGATAATACTGAGAGACTTCAACTATCGCATGATCGGCAATGAAATCAGTGAAAATTTGTCCCTTCATGGCCTTTAAAGGTGCATAAGTTAGGGAATAGTATGTTAAAGCAATATGACACTTACCAATTCGACTATGCAAAATTGTGTTTGGACAACATACGTTTAATGACATCAAAATGCAAAAATATGTAAACATCAACTGACTTTATATAATGTTTTAATTTTGTACAAGAGAAATACAAACATATGCACTAATTTTCTATAAGGTTATGCCTAGTCTCTGCATCATTCAACACTCGACTAAGGTAATAAATGGCTCGTTTGACACCATTATCATCCTCTTGAGCCAACATGCTCCCCATGGTCGAGTCATATGCAGAAATGTACATCTCATACACCTATCTATAAAAGGAGGAAACAAGATCGAGGAGGGTGGGTGGGTGCATAAGGTATTCCTTGATCTCTTCAAAAGCTCTTTGATGTTTTTATTTCCATTTGAACCCTTATTTCTTCATCAGTAATAACGGTGAAAATGCTTGCATCTTTCCACTTAGGTTCGAAATGAACCTCTTCAAGAAGTTGATCTTCCCCAACAGAACTATAGCTCTTTTTTGGTCGAAGGAGGTTGAGTTTCCATAATATCCTTGGTTTTATTCTGGTTAATTTTGATCCCCTTTTTATGCATAACATAACCTAGGAAATCTCCAGACTGCACACAGAAAGCACATTTGAGAGGATTCATTTTCAGTATGTACCTTCTCAATATTTCGAATGATTGTTGAAGATGGTCTAGATGACCATTTCCCGTCGCATACTTGATGACTATATCATAAATATATACTTGCATGAAAGTTTCAATATAATCATGAAAAATCAAGTTCATTACCCTCTGGTAAGTTGCATCAGCGTTCTTTAAGCCGAAAGGAATTACTATCCATTTATAAGTTCCTAAGTTTCCCGAACATCAAAATATCATCTTCGACACATCTTCATTTGTAATGAAAATTTGGTTATAACCAGAATATCCATCAAGCATACTAAGATATTTGAAACTAGTTATTGAATCGACCAGGACCTCTACCATCGACATTAGGTATTCGTCTTTAGGGGTCGTGGCGTTGAGGTCTCTAGAATCCATGCAAAACCTTATTGTTTCATTCTTTTTAATTACATGAACAAAGTTTGTCAGTCATTCGACATACCTGGTCGTCTTGCTGAATTTACACCTTAAGAGTCTCTCGATCTCCTCTTTTATTTGTGACATAATTTCTAGCGTGAATCGTTTTGGCATTTTCTTAATCAGCTTCTTACCATGCTTTATTGACAACTTTAACTCCACCAAATCTCTGCTTTACATGGGCATTTCATCATAGTCCCAAGAAAAACATTTTTTGTACTCCTTAAGTAGTTTAATTGCTTTAATTCTTAGTTTTGGATCGAGATTGGCTCTGATAGAAGTCAACCTTTTACTCGTCCCAAGCCCAATTTGATTTCTTATAAAGGATCTTGTGCCTTCATCTTCTTAGATGCAGTCGAGCCTCTGAGCGTTTAAGTCGTCATTTTCATCACTCGTGTGTCAACTTATCTTATGGATTAGGTTCAAAGTTGATCCCTATTACCAAACCATAAATTTCTATTCCATTCGCTTCGAAAGCTATGTGTCGGACTTAGGCCTCTAAGACCACTTTTAGTCTGTTTTCGGCTACATAAGTCGAAATTATTTTTAAAGTATTGGATTCAGACATATCCCTCGCTTTCGTCTTCCCAACCAGTTTTTGGGATCCCAGACATTCCTTCGCCTTTCGTGCTTTCCCTGAACCATATAAATCTATGGGTAGGTGATGAATGCTAAAATTTTGTGATTTTTGTGTGAATAATTAGCACCCATCGGCTTTATTCATTCATTTTATACCAATAAACCTCATCTTTTGTGTACATATTATATAGTTTATGTTATAGTGTATACCATGCATTATTGTGTAAATATCATTGAGTTTGATTGTTTTTATCTCATTTTTGTAGGTATTCTAGCAATGATATTAATTCATTGTTTTGTAGAGCATTGGACAAGCTTTCTAACGCTTCTGACCGTGTGTAAATCAAAGTTACGATTCTCAAGTTTAGGTCGAAACAAGAGCTGATTTTTATGTCATGGTTGTAAGCAAACCAGAGGCGTGGAAAAAGAACTATAGAGTCAGAAATGAAGTTTGATATGCTCGCTAGGAAAATTGGAGCTCGCTAGGCGATCATGGGAATTCATTTTTGCCTATAAAGTCATTGTTACAACATTTTTTGGGTTATGTTTTTGGGGATTTTTGCTCCCAACTTTATCATCGACGTTCTTTATGGAAATAAGCCTAGAAACAACAATAAAACATGCATCTTGACGATCAGGAGCTGGATTTGTGAATAAGCATCATGACACCTCGAAAATCACCAGTTTAGCTTTTCTCTTTGTATTTTCTATTTGTTGGGGTGTTATATGTAAGCTTATCTTGATTGTATGTATATTTATTTATCATTGTATAAAATCTCTTTTACAAATCAATATCGATGTTATATTTGATTTCAATGTTTATCTTAATGGGTGTGGATTGCTATAGACATATACGGTTCAAACTCCATCTAAGATGAACATCTGTCAGATTCTAAACTCTAGACATAAATTTATATTTAATATTCACGGTGGGTATCAAATTTTAATGCTATGTGTTCTTGAGTTGCGTGAGACTTCACCGATAAGACAATACGATTGTTCTCTCAATTTTGCATAGATATAACTTTTGTTGTGGGTGATATGTGATGATATTGATGAGTGATTTAGGTTGTGTACAAGTGATTGATAGATTTTTAGTACTTGATGGGTAAAATGAAATATAATTCCTGAAGAATTATTTCCCGTACATTATTTACTTGTTAATATCTTTTACTTTCCGCTCTTTACTCTTTTAAAACCATTCAAACCAAGCTTAGAAACGTAGAGACCGTCAAATGGAATTTGATCCCTCGCTTCGATTCCTGTGGAGACGATAAATTCCAGAATTCTTCCAAACCTAACTTTTGCTTGCCACTTTACCGCATCAACAAAATGATGTTGTTATCGGGGATTGTTGTAGATATTGAAAGCATTGTAATAGTTTCTATATTTCTAAGCTTTATACATAATTGTCTATATTGTATATATGCTTTTATAGATACTTCTTTTGCTTTTGTTTTCTATCCTTGTATATAATTATAATTATTTTCCATTATGTTTGTTCAAGTGTTGTATATATTTTGTTCCTGTAACATTTGTTCAAAGAGATTGGTTAGGACATTTTCTTTAGGTTTGTGCTTTGAAGAAAAGCATCGGTGTGTCTGTGAGAAAGTTACTATTCAAGCACAATAAAGGCATCGAGTTAACAATGTGAAACAAGCTAAAACAACACATTTAAGGGAAATGGATTAGAAATGGTACCCAAAGTAAAATGAAGGAACAACTAAGAGCAATAGGAATTTGAGAATGAGGGTGAACCGAGAACAATATATCCAAACAAGAAGGAAAGATGGAAAAATCGAAAATCACAAAAACTTAGAAGAAGAAGAAGTTAGCGAAGAAATGTATGGTTTCAATTATAAGAGAGAACAAAAATTATTTGAAGACCAAGACAACCTTTATATAATGGAGCTAGATAAATCAAGTCAACATGCAAATTGAAAGAAAATGGGAGACGAAGAATCAACGGTGATCAAGATTTCACCTCGAAAATATAATGACATTTGAGTGCACTCGAGCAACCTAGAGGTAAGTGTCACACCCTTACCTATGAACTTAGGAACACATGTGAAGCAATCCTCTGAAATTCCTCAAAGATTAGACTAGAATTTAAAGTTGTCCCCAAGTCTTTTCCATTTCTCAAACAAATATTGACTAAAGGTACCCGCTTTATTCTTTGAAAGACTTATCATACATCACATCATGACAAGTGTTGGGTAACTGTTATTGGTCGGCCATAGGCTCAACACCGCACGGCCCAAGCGTCGCATATAATATATATATATATATATATATATATATATATATATATATATATATATATATATATATATATATATATATATATATTTACACGGATCCAAAAAGGATAAAAGGTACAAGTCTATTCATTATTTACTTTATCCCTTTATTCACAAATTCACTTTTTTATTTTTTTTGCAAAAGCAAACTCAATGATTATCATTAATCAGAAAATGTTCAATACAAGGAGGAGCTAGATTCAAAGAGGTATGTCTAGGCCAAGAATTGTCCGCCCTCACAAGAGAATGGGCAACCATATTCGCTTGACGTCTAATGAAGTTTACCTCAAAGCTAGGATTACTAATTAAACAATAAGGATTTTAGTGAATTAATAATACAAAACAATTCAGAACTCCCATGGTGATCGAAGTTAATGGCTTGAATGATTATTTGAAAATCACTTTCAAAAACCATATTATTAAGATTCCAATCAATGGCTTCAAGAATAGCTTCCTTAAGTGCCAAAGTTTCCGCTTCATTCACTGACATGATTCCAGGTTCCCAACCATATATACAGAAATAAAATTCCTTATGTGATTACGAATACATCACCCCCTATTGGAAGTGCTCATTTGGATGTTGAACGTCGCATCCACGTTACACTTCAACCACCCTTCTCTATATGACCTCCTAGAAAGAGAGAAAAAAAGTAACAAAACAAATAAAAAAATAAAAATAAAAATCACCCTTTCAAACTAACATTTCAATACATTGAATTTTGCTACGTACAATGATCATCTATCTAGTAACATTGACAATTAACTTTAATATGATAAGTTGTTTTCATCATACACAAACTAAGTTAACTATATAATATCATATTAACATCAATATCTACCAACTCTAAAAATTTCTTTCATGCAGGCTTGATGACAACAAAATACTTAAAAATAATTTCTTTAACAATTATATAACATTTTCAAAACACGTCCATGTCAACCATATATTACTTTTATGTTTCCTATTCTTAAATAAAATATAAACAAATTGTCAAAGAACTATAGATATGCATGTTGTCTTCTATGTTGGTTTTATCTATATGTCTTCATTGTCTTTGTCAGCTAGCAACCCTATCAATAAATAATTATGAAGAGTTTGAAACCAAAATTCTGTGGTATATATGTTAATTGGGACTTATTACTATCATTTAATTTCAAATTTTGCGAGATATATAATTATATAAAATGTTGGGAAGTTTATGTCCTTGCTTGTTTTTGTATGTTTGCATGTTTCATCAAACGTATCGATCTCTATAGCGATAATTTCTACAATGTCTTTTTCTTCGATTTTATACTAGTATCTGATGTGAAAAAGAGCATATACAACTTGAAGGAAATACAAATTTTAATTCACTTAAAACTTGAAACTTTAGGCATGTTTCAAATATTCCACTTTCTGTCCCATTGTCTTCTTGTTTTACATTACATTACATTACTATTATTATTATTATTATATATATATATATATATATATATATATATATATATATATATATATATATATATATATATATATATATATATATATATATATATATATATATATATATATATATATATATATATATAAATACTAACACGCACCTAAAATTGATGGACCCCACACAAAAATACACTCTTCTTCATCTTTCTAATATGGGTCACACTAAAAAATAATGGACCACATATAAAAATACACTAAGGTGTATGTTGTTAATACACACCTACATGGGTGTTTATTAACATGACATTTTTGTGATAAAGTCCACACCAAACTAAATCGAAAAATAACATATTGGTTTGAGTTTGATTAGATACATTAGAAATAATTGTGCAAAAATATTTTTAAAAAAATATCTAATTTATCTTGACTAATTTTCCATAATAATATAAAATTCTTAATTTTTTTCGCTTCTCCATATAGAATGTGAATGTCACAAATGTCGTTTCATTTTTTTCTTCTTGTAGTTGAATATGTTATACTGGTTTTCATGATAGTGATGAAATAAATTATATGAATAAATCTGGTTGGTTCGGGAAGATAGACTCAAACGTAGAATTTTGAAAATCGGATGTCCAAACCAATTAACATAAGATTTTATTGGTTTGGTTTGATTTTTGTTCGAACTAAAAAAATACTGAATCCAAATACAATGGTTTGGTTTGGATTCCGGTTTGATTCAGATTTGTCAGTTGTAAATTTTAGTTATATTTCAAAAAATTAAATTCATTTTTTCTTATAATTTTAAGTGAGAAATGTGACAAAATATTTTATTAGAAAATCATTATTAATTAATTTATTTATGATTTAACTTGGTCTAATAAAGTTGTTTGACTTGACTTATTCCAATTTATCACTCATTTATTACCTCTCTATTAGATAATAACTCCTCCTCCCATATTTTTTAGAGTAGAAAAGAGAGACAAATAAGTAGTAATAAAACTAATCTTTTTTTTGTTATACATCTTGGTCATCCAAGAGATTATTCTTATTGTTATGATACCTTAGATTCTTATTAATAATCAGATAAAAATATGTTGAATTTTGGAGGTTTTGCGCTAATGAGGCGGATAATAAACACCCTTATCTCCATGTCTTTTTGAATTTCAGTAACAAACTCTTAAGAGTTTACCCTTACCACTATAATATTATCATAGGGATTCTCAAACTCTTCTCTATGTCTTCAGTTTTAAAGTTGTGAAGATAAGAATGTTATAGATACTCATTTATAATTGCTAAAACTTAATAGATCCATAACAAGTCAAAAAACAATTCATTAATGAACAAATCCACTGATCGAAACAAAGAAGTTCAAAACACACTAATCGTGAAAATTATATAGGATGACTGAAAATCAGAACAGTCTTCGTCAAAGCCGTCACTGCCGACTATCCTCCTATCGAGCTATATTGAGTTGTCATCAAAAAGAGTCATTACCACTGTCGTCGTGCGGCTCTGGCCCCATCTTCTAACACTCTCGACGACCATCGTTCATCGCAGTTTTCCCCTGCTTCCGACCACCACCTACCTCTATCAAACCCCTACTTGTGATTTTGACGACATCCTAATTGTTTTTCCTAATTTTAAATGCATGTAATCTCAAAATATATTTTCTTACTTTATTTATTTATTTAGATTTTAACTTCAACAAATTGAATTATTCATTAAAAGAAACTTTTTAAGAGTCCTTTCCGTACAATCTTCTTTTCTCATGTTCAAAAAACTTTCCACGCAATCTTATTTTATTGAATTGAATTATGCATATAGCAAGGATGGTATAAGTATAACACTTATTTCATTAGGATTAAGAAAGAGTATTCTTTTACTCAAATTTAAATTTAACTTACACCTTGAGAAAATCGAGGACTATAGCAAATTGTTTTTCTCTTCTAATGTCATAAATTAATTTAAACAATGGAATATTTAAGTGATCATAGGGTGGTCTTTGTTATTGTCGTTACTCTTATAGTAAGCTAGAACTAGAATAAATCTTGGTTAACTCGCCAGCAACACTCTTTTATGTCATTATAAACTAATTAGTTGCTACTAATTTGTCATTATCTATGTGAAGATTCTTAATTGCAATGTTTCCTTTCAACCATATAGTTATTTTGGGAAGAAAAAATAAGAGAAATAATTATAATAAATGAAACAAACTTGCTGATAGAATTGTCAGAGCTAAAAGTTGAGCCTCTATTTATTTTCCTCCTAAAAGAGGGGAAAGGAGAAATTAATTTTGTCTCAAATGGGAATGCAAGAATATTACAATCATCTATACCAAAAAGTTAGGGGCATTTACCTATATTAGTTGTTTTAACAATGACATGACTTTTTATAAATGCATCATATTTTATGTAAAGAAATAGGTATATGAATATTTTGATTGATATAGCAGAAATTGATACTTAAACCATAGATGATTTTAAGGATATTTACGGTATTGTTGAACGGTTTTGAAGTTTAAAATTATTCGACTTGTAAGAGAAAAATATGTGGTTCGGTTTGGTTTGATTGACTTTTAGATATAAAATCGAATCAAATCAATATGGTTTGGATTGATTTGGTTGATTCGATTTTATACAAGATTTTTATCGAGTCATACATACACTTATATAAAATAACATTACTTTGTGTTTAATCATTCATACATTACCAAATAACAATAAAACTCATCATATTTAAACAAAATTTTATCATTCAATATACAAAAATCAGATTATACAAAAGTGGATGAAAAAAATAGCATAAAACATTAACAAAAACATTATAATAAAACAGAGGATATGAGAGATTAAAAAAGATGAAAAAGATATATTAGAAGAGATGTAAGATTAAAGAAGAAATGTGCATTAAAAGCGTAATTGAAAGAGAAAACAGTAACATAAAAATGAGAAGATGAAAAAAAAACGTAAAAGATGAGAGATTACAGTAGAGTAGAAGATGCGAGACGTACACACAAAATATGAGAAAAATGTACAATATTACTAGAAATTTTTTGAGAAAGTTGAAACTGAAACCCTAAATTGTTCATAATTATAAGATTAAGATATAATAGGTTTGGGGTTTTGGCTGAATGTGAGATAATAGAAGTTTGGGTATTTACGTTTTGATTTGGTTTAGTTCGGTTTGCAAAATACAAACTGCAAACAAAATCGAATCACACAGTTTTATTAAAAATGACTCAAACACAACCAAATCAAATGCGATTCTTTGTATTTTCGATTTAGTTTGATTAGTTTGCGGTTTCCTTCTAGGTTGATTCAGTTTTGAACATTCCTAAATGATTTAGTGTTTTTTTTTAACCATGATGGGCCCACCGGCTCACCACACAGCCAAACACACGGCCTAATTTAGTGTATTATTGAGAAAATTAAATCTTGTACCCCTACACTTGTCCCCCTACCCCTACATAATTTTAAATATTCCAATTTTGCCCTTTCAATATTTATTTAATTATTTTTAACTTTTACCACGAAGTTAGATTAAAAAAATATTAACTTTTTACATTGGACGAGACGAACCTGAAATACCACAGGTAGGTTTTCCGGTTAAGAAATTTCAAAACTGTAAGTAACCAAGATAAGTTATCCGGTTCACGAAAATCCGGGAAGTAACACGCTTGTGTTATCCTCCACATCGTCTTTTTAGTTTTAAAAGAGTTTTTTTTTTAAATAGTAATGAAATATACCAAATAATAATTTTTAATAAGTTTCAAAAGAATAAAGTTGTTTTTGTTTTGTTTTTATTTATTTTTATTTTATATTATTTTCATGTCTAGATTTGTTTAATGTGTGCTTAAATTATATTTTCTTTTACAAAATAAAAAAATCTAAAACAAAATTTTAATTTTCTTTTTAATCTAAAATTCAAAAACATACAAACCGAAAAAAAATTATAAAAATTAAAATTATATATATATATATATATATATATATATATATATATATATATATATATATATATATATATATATATATATATATATATATATATATATATATATATATATATATATATATATATATATATATATATATAATAAAGTTATTTTGAAAGTTATTAAAAATTATCATCTTAAAAACTTTCTATAAACTTTATAATATATATAAATAATAATGAAGCTTGTATATAATTATATAAAGCCAAAGACGACCAGCTTCCAATACTGTTTTCATGGCAGCACTATCTTTGTAATTCCTCTAGAGAGAAAAAGTTGATTCTTGTTTAGACTACACACAAAAACCAAACATCAATCATAGCTTTTAGTGTGGTCCACCATCAATAACAAGAAAAGAAAGACATCACTGAAGCTTCTATATTTGTTTCAATTTATTTGTTTTCAAATGTCAAATATTTCAGGTGATGAAGGAAGCTTCTCCTCAGGAAACAATCTCAATGATTCTAGTTCAGGACCATCTGCTGCTGCTTCTAATAGCAATGGTTCCAGTAATCAACAACAAACCAAGAAGAAAAGAAATCTTCCTGGAACACCAGGCAAATTCTCTACTATAATTGCTTTTGGAATGTTCAATTTTGCATTAAATTCATCATGATTCGATAAAAATCTTATATTATAAGTGCTTATGTATAAGCTATCGAACTTTAAGTCTAATTGTTCTGATATAGGCTATTGTATTTATAAACGCGCTTATAGAAATAAGCTGAAAACTATGGATGGACATATCATTAGCACAAGTGATTGTGTCAATATTAATGGATGTATTTTGATGAAATAGATCCAAGTGCTGAAGTTGTGGCTTTATCACCAACAACACTAATGGCAACAAATAGATTTGTGTGTGAGATATGCAACAAAGGCTTTCAAAGAGACCAAAATCTTCAGTTACACCGCCGAGGTCACAATCTTCCATGGAAACTCAGGCAAAGAACAAGCACAGAAGTGAAGAAAAAGGTTTATGTGTGTCCCGAATCATCGTGTGTTCATCATAACCCGGCTCGCGCGTTAGGCGACCTTACTGGTATCAAAAAACATTATAGCCGCAAACACGGTGAGAAGAAATGGAAATGCGATAAGTGCTCTAAAAGATATGCTGTTCAATCTGATTGGAAAGCTCACCAGAAAACTTGTGGCACAAGGGAGTACAAATGTGATTGTGGAACCATATTTTCTAGGTAACTCTACTCTACATTTTCAAATTCGTCTCTTATTTTTGTGTTTGTTTCTTAATACAAATATGATATGAACTCTCTGGGGTTGGCCTGTTGGTGAACGTTGGATCCTGAGACTATGCTCTCTCAAGGTCTCAGGTTTGAAACCCGCTAGTAGAAAGTGGAATTTGTCTCATTGAGTTATTCGGTCGTTGTAAGACCGAATACTATCTGAACCTGTTTTTTTCTGCATAATGCAGGAGAGACAGTTTTATAACTCATAGAGCTTTCTGCGACGCATTAACCGAAGAAAACCACAGAGTGAACCAAGGGTTAATGAGTGGCATGCCACCAAATTTACAGAATCAAATGCATGATCCAATCTCTACTATGCCACTAAAAACTATTTCCAACATTTCGTCGGAATTAATCAACGACTCGCTAAAATCGCCCACTCAAGAACATGTTCCAATACAATTCAGATCAACAAATGCATGTGGTGGCATGTTTTCAACAAGTGCAGGTGCACTTTTCGGTGGTCCGAAAACCTTACCTCCCTCTTCTTCATCTCTTCAGCTCAGTTCAAGTTCCAATAGCTTCAATTACTTCAATGATAACAAAATCGGAGGACTAATTTCTGGCTCGGGTCAAATGTCGGCTACGGCTTTGTTACAAAAAGCAGCACAGATGGGTGCTACTGCAAGCAACAGTGTTAACTCTTCCATGATGCAGAAAAGCTTTGTCAGTAGTATGATTAGTCCTAATCATGATCATGTTTCTGGTTCCATCATGATGCAGCATAACCAAAACCAAAATCAACAACCCTCTTATGAACAATTTAATCCACTACTACACCACAATGACTTATCTAACATAGCTGGTGTTAGTGGTGGTGGAGCATTTACAAACCAATTATTTCAAAAAGAACAACAAGAAATTTCATTAATGTTTGATAATAATGCTAATGACATGGGAATGTTTGGCCAAGGATTGATGAAAAATGTGGCACAAGAGGTTAGTGATTGTTCAAATTTGATCCATGGAAGTGATGTGGCAAGAGTGCATGATTTCTTGGGAATTGGAGGTTCAAATTCAAGTATGCATGAACCACAACAACATAGGTTGGAAATTATGAATGATTTTCATCATCATCATCTACCACATGAGGATTCATCTATGGAGAAATCAATTTGGGATGATTAAGTTGTGAGAAAAAAAATTCAGGTGTTGTAATAACAATGTTAATTATTTGTCATGTTACTTGTTCATACAATTTCTTCTATATTTCTCATATTTGTTAGAATATCTTTATATGTTACTTACCTATATTAGTATTGTTAATCTCAAACATCATTTTTTTCCAAATCTATAGTCCTCCTATGTTTTTAAAATATTTGTTTTTACTGTTGAGGGATAACACATTTGTGAGGTAAAATAGATAAAGACTTGTATAATTGATTTAAGAAGTTATATGGTAATAGGAAGTGGTGAGTGAGTGATAAACATGGTTAT
Organism: Lathyrus aphaca; assembly: GCA_963966055.1. Taxonomy (NCBI): domain Eukaryota; kingdom Viridiplantae; phylum Streptophyta; class Magnoliopsida; order Fabales; family Fabaceae; genus Lathyrus; species Lathyrus aphaca. Next base: position 35,783,494 of record OZ014525.1, read on the forward strand.
TCAAATAACTGGATTTTCTAGGAGAGTTGATGTGGTTATAGGTTTAGATATATAAGGATTAGTTTCAAATTATGTAATGGTGTTTGTAATGTCATTTGTTTCCAAATCTATATCAAATATGAAATCATTATCATGAGTCTCATGTCTGTGTTCTCTGAGATTTAATGGATGAGTGTTTTGATCTGCAATAATGGTGGATTCGTAGGGAAAATCCAGTTCATAAAACTCAACATTTCCAGAGATAGAAATATTTTTAGAATGCATATTCATATCTTGTTTGTATCCAAGGAGGACACTTTTGTCAACTTTTGGGTTAAACTTGTGCCTTTGAGAGGTTAAAATTAGGGATATAAATGAATATTTACGGGGACAGATACTATGATATATATATCTGTCCCGTTTGATAAAAATGATATCCGTATTTGTCTCATATCCATACGGATATTCGTTAAGCGGATAATCCGCAGGTTTAACGATTCGCTTTTAAAGACACAAAAAGTTATTATCATATAATATTCATACAATTCGTTTTTAATTTAACAGCGGACGATCAAGGAGTAGGAAGAAGACATTGGTTTAACAGAGGAATGACGACATTAGTTGATTGGAAAGTGAAATTGTTGAATTGAGGTATGAAATATTGAATAGTTTAGATATGAAATGGCTAATAGAATTTGAATGAAATGTGAAAGGTTTTCTTAAAAGAAAATTTCAAAAAAAAAAGTAAGAAATATAAGAAGACTAATTTTTTATAGATGAAAAAAAATAAGGTATAATAAACTAATAATATTTAAATGATTTTTATAATTTATTAACGGATATAGATATTTGCGGGTACTGATATCATTAAACTCGTATCCATATCCATTAACAAACGGAAATTTAAATATCCATTTATTTTATCTGTGGATATCCATTAAGTTATCCGCCTCATACCTGTGACGGATTTTATCCGCGGGTACAGATAATTTTGTCATCCCTTGTTAAAATGGATGAATAACAATATCCTACATTAAATATACTACATTATAAAATCATATTACTTTTGGAAATTTCTTATTCCACCTCATATACCCCATATGTTTATTAAGCACCATGCTATATTTTTTTTCCAGATTCCGGAGATATGTCTTCGGATGTATCTTTGAACTTCACATCCTTTCGTTTGTCTCCGTAAGGTAGGAGATATTGGATTTTATCAATGATATCGTCGAGCAAGGGATGAGTTTGAACGTCTGCCCGGGTGTTTTGCCGTCAGAGTAGGTGACACTTGCGATATACCAACGGATCTTGATTTCACACAATTGAGACATTTTTGTGTTTAAGTGAAAGATAACACACGAAGCCCCAAATTTATAGAAAACCTAGGTGAATATGGATCAACCATTGTCTGGTCAACTTCTTGCAGAGATATATCTACAGAACAATACCATTTTTTTGTTCCATAGATATAGCTCTAGAACTTTCCATAAAACAACAAAACTTAGAATCTTTTGGATATATATCTCTGGAACTTTTTCTGCTATATTTTCAAACCAAAACTCAATAGAAAAACACAACATTAGAGACAAATAAGTGCATAAACAAGACATATGAATAAAAGAGTGACTATTTTGCACTTCAAAAATTTACAATTAGTCGTCCGATTTTGCAAGAATTCAAAATGAATCAAAATAAGTGTCGTCAACTAAACCATTTGGTGGTACCCCTTTGGACTTTTCTACATTCAATTCCTTTTCAATGTTGTTCAATCTTTCAAATTCTTGCATCCTTTCAACAAAACGATTCGGCTACGTCTCGACATTTGTGGTTGAATGAGTCACTCATTATGGTGGTGTAGGCGGTATGGGGCATCCTGGTTTCAAGTAAACTTATACAAAATGTATTGATTTTGAAATCCATCAAATACACATGATGCAATCATTTTGATTTTGAGGTGATAGGTGCAGAGTGGGAAAAAGGTTTTTGAAAACCTGTATCGCGCCAGGTCAATGCACACCCTATCATATGCACATACAACAAGATGACCCATATCAAAGAAGGTCATGCATTTCGACACTAGTGCCGAACTGCTCAAGCAAGGAACAAGAGATTCATAAACCGCATCAAACTTTTCTTTCTTTCCATACAACCGCATGTATGATTATTTACGCGTCTTCAACTCTTGGATAAGTTGATGACGGACAAATGCATGATTATCATCTCCTTTACCAAGCAAAGCAAAAACGGCTCGGTAACCGCAATTATCACCCCCTTCAATATTGACGATATAATCGATGTATTTGTGCATAAAAATCAACATCTTGTTGATGAATGAAATTTTTGTAGAATCGGGGTCAGAGGCGGTTTGCTTATGCAGACTCCTTTCATGACGCTTTTTTGAGATTTAGGAGTCGGTGAGTCGGGGGAAATTTGTCAACGTGATTACGATAAGTTGGAGACCGTGTAGTCGAGTTGTCATTCGGTATAAGCTTCATTTTCTTTGGAGAACCTTTTGTATTTACTGGTTGAGAAGGTGGTTTCATGTCGGTTGTTTCGGGATAGGAAATCTTCATCAATTGTTATTTAATATGGAGTTTCATGTTGTCATCGACCTTTGAAAATATCTCTTGTATCGCTTCCCATTTGATCAAAATAGAGATATTTGATTTACCTCCTTCCATGCAACCATCATCATCAAAACTGAGTTGTTTCCAATGAGGGAAAACTTTGTCCATTCTTATTGACTCACCTAGTTTCAACTTTTTAGCAATAACATAAGCATATGGGAGACCATATGTTTTCACAATAGTGCAACCACAATTTGTGCTATCGAAACCTACATTTTTGGCATGTTTGGCCTTGTGAAAAATATAGTTCAACTCCGCCCGAGAAATATTGTCGATCAATTGAGAATAAAGAATGTTGTCTTTAAATTGATGTTCCAATACCGTTATGCTCCGACCAAATGTTGTTTGCATCTCATTATTTGATTTTTAATCATGAGATTCACAGAGTCCTAGTCTCGACATAAATTCCCCTTGCTATTTCCCAACCAATTTTTCAAGGTTGCGTGGGTCGACTCAACTCTATTGGTAATTATATTTCCAAGGTGTTAGACATTATCAATCCACATAAAAACTATCAACTCCTTAATCTGATCAAGAATAATGCTTTCAACATATTTCAACAAAGCAGGATACTTTTCACACACTTTCCGTAAATGAATGACATAATTGGCATATAATTCTTTTGTGGAAGAATTTAGTATACGATTCCATGCATCCATTATTTTTTCAACAATCACACCAACCTTCACCAATTTTCCACCTTCAGACTCTACTTGTTTCGCCCCCACCGCGGGTTTAACTCAACTTCTCACATTCTATGTTATGTGATATGGACAAAGTAATGCATAAGAAGAAGCAAATGAATGTGAGAAAATATAAGAAATGGGGGTTTGAATTGGGGTTTTCAAAGACAAAAGCTTTTTACTCTCTCAATTAAAATCGACGCTAATGAGAATAAAAGAGAAAGACACTTCGATTTTTAATACTAGTTCACTTGAAAACTTCAAAGTTAATCCAGTCTGTAACGCCCTATTTATTTAATTAATTATTTAATAAAATATTTTCGTATTATGTTGTTTGATTTAATTGTCGAAGTTGTAGAAAAGTTGATTTAAGTTGTGTTGTTATTAGTTGGATTAAATTAAGTTGATTAAGTTGTAGAAATATTAGTAGAATAATATTATTATTATTAGTGGGCTTACGTATGAATAGAAGTAGTAAGAGTGAGGGTGTATGAATTAGACCCAATGGGAATTATTAAAATTAATAAAATTATAAGTTAATTAGAATATAAGAGAAGTAAGTTATCGGTAAATTAGAAATAAGTTTTGGAGAAGTTACGTTAAGTGCAGAGGAAAAAATGCAAAGCTAGGTTTTCAACCGGAGAGTTAGAGTAACCTTCAATCCAAGGTAAGGGTGGAGTTCTGACTCTATAATTGGGTTAATGTTGAATAATATGTGGAATGAGGTTTAATAGAATTGCTTGTATCAGTGTTGTTGAATGGTTGTGGTTGAATACCGAAATTGGTTGATGTTGTTGAATTAGTCGTATCTATGTTGTTTGTGTATGATTTCATTATATTGTTGGTGTACTGTGTACTAAGATAACTGGACTATTGGTCTGAGATTGAACTGTAGGAAATTACAAAGAACCGAGAAAAAGAAAGGAAATTGTGTTTGAGACGACTTTCCCATAATGTGTGTGACGCCCGTCCTGGGTGCATGACGATTGTTAATTCGTGGTGACAACTGTCAGGTTGTTGGGATGACCGTCCCGTTTGTGTATCGACCGTCACAGGTGGTGAGTGATGAGGGTCATGGCCAGTGGGGGTTGTAGTGTGACGAGGGGCATACTCTCTTACTTTCTGATAGTTATAACACGTATGTCTACATTTAATTCCCAGAAACATAATTGAGAGGAGGATCATACTAAATTTATTAGTAGCGGTATTAATAATAACTAAGTGGCATGATTTATTTGAATAGCAGTGGCACAAAGCTAAATTAGTAACAACACTAATAATATGTGACATGTATAAGTTAGTAACAGTATGGTAATAAATTAGCAGAGAATTTAAGTAGTTGTGAGGTAGTATTTTAGTAGCAGGTTGTAGAAATTGTTCACTGACAGTGTAGCATAATTTTAACAGAGGCATAATAACAACCTTAGCACAAAGTAGAAATAATAGAATTTTAGTCGATAATTAATCAACTGGTTTTAGTCGAAAGTGGTACGAATAATAATGCGGTTTGGTTGTGGTATAATTAGTTGATTCTTGGTGTTGTGTTCTTTGTTGGAAATTGCGAATCTTGTTGCATTGCCTTATCAGTGTCAAGAATTTAAGTTGTAGGTCTATGGCCAATGTTGAATTGTTGTCGTGTTAATATGTTATTATTATTATTGTTGTTGTTTTTACATCCATATTGAGTCGCATACATAGCATATTAAGTTGGAGTTGTTGTTTGGTAAGTTGTCCTGGATTGGAAAAATTTAAGTTGAAGGCTTATGCCTTGTTGACGTCTCTATTAATTGGCAGATTTTTAAGTTGGGAATTCTGCTCAATGGTACCACATTCATGTGCATATTATAAGTCACATTTCGGCTATGTTTGGATTGATGGAACGTAACGGAGCGGAGCAGAGTGGAACATAGCGAAGCGGAATGGAGAAGAGCGGAATGAAATATAGATCTCACTCCATTGTTTGGATATCTTATTAAAAATGTCACATTCCATCACATACACCCCAAATTGGATGGAACAAAAAATGAGGATTTGGATGGAATGGGATGGAATGGATTCCATCATGTTCCATTTCATTCCATCAATTATTTGCAAATCCAAACAATGGAATCACATTAGTTACCATTTCATTCCATTCCATTCCATCACATCCCACCAATCCAAACATACCCTTCAAGTTGCATAATTACGTTGTTATGTTGTGGTTGTGTTAATTGATGTTGCTTGCAAGTTGTGCAATAGTGATTTTATATAATCTGATCTAATATGTTATTTATCATAAATTTGATTATATTGTTCGATATATCACCCCTTATGTTTGAATGTTGCCCTCTGTTGGTAACGTGTAGGTAATCAGGATAAAAGTTGCTTACCTTTGTTAATTCAAGCCGGTGTTGTCGCTCTGATACGTAGCACTCGGGGGGATAAACACATGTTTTCCTTATTGTTGGTTGTCATTATGTTGTTGAATTTTAAGTTATTTTTATTAAAGACTTGTTGTTTTAAAGTTGTTTTGAGTTGGACATGAGTTATGTTATTTTAAGTTGAATTTTGTGAATTCGCTGCACAGTAATGAAAGTTTTTTTATTTTAAAGACTAATCAGGTTTTCTAAGTTGAAAGTGTAGCATTCCATTTGTTTGTTGAAAATTTTGTAAATCTGGTTTTATTATTATTTGTCGGGTAGAAATGAGGTGTTACATTAGTGGTATCAGAGCAGGTCGGTCCATCCGGCCAAGTTGTTGAGTCGTAGTTTGTTTAACAAACGAATATTGTTAACTAGTTCTAACCTTTATTTATGTTGTAGTGATAAGTTGAGATGGCTGGAAGGAACGATGTTGTAGTGGATGTTGCTCTACAGGCAATGGCTCAAATTGTGCAAAATCTACTCAACGCTGACGAGAATGCTGGATCTCGTAGTTTGGCGACTTTTCAGAGTGAGAATTTGCCTACCTTTAAGGGTAAGTATGATTCTGATGCAGCGTTGGATTGCTTGAAAGAGATAGAGAGAATCTTCCATGTGATAGACTACACTCCAGCGCAGAAGGTTCGGTATGGGACTCATATGCTGGCATTCGAAATTGATGACTGGTGGCTAGAGACTGGTCAGAGGTTGGAAGTTGCAAGTGAAAAGATCACTTGGGCTGTGTGTAACACGGTGCTGACTTTTTAGTCATGTTGCGGATAGCAAGAGTGGCCACCGAATTTTATTTTATCCATAAGGAATGGACATAAAAGAATAGGAAAGACCGTTTTTAAAAGACTTGGGTTCGGGGGGTGGGTTATATAAAGGGAAGGTGTTAGCACCCTTTATATCCATGGTTATCCATGGGCTCTTAGTTACTTAGCTCACTTAATTCTTTTGAAAATGTGAAGTGTGTGATTATAAAATTTTCTAAGTACTTTGTAATGATCCTCGCATGGATGTATACAAAGCCTTGTTTTTAAAAATATTTGAAAATAATGAGGTGTGAAAATTATTTTTAAAGTGTGAGCAAGTAACTATGAGGTACCTACCCTAGACTAAGTCATTCATGTTCTTATATGTTCTTCAAAGGGTAAGACTATCCCTATTATTAAGGAATGGGTAGTCATTACCTTGGATTTGTTTAAGGGACAAGCGTAGGGTCATCGTACGGTCAACGAAGGCAATTGGAGGGTGTCTTTAGCAATTGGGAGGGACTATCACATTTTAAACCGAAGGGACAAGATCATTCTAGGCAACACCGTAGGTAACATCGTAGGGACTTGATCTTTTAACCGTGGGGACAAGATGATTTCATTTATAGGGTTTTGCTTAAGACACCCTACTTTCGAGGGACTTGACAGTTTAAAAGGCAACTTAAGATGAGTAACCCTAGGAGGTATAGATATCGATCATAGATCGCCTTACGTGTGTGAGTGTTTATTTTCAGATATTTATTCTTTTTATTTAATTTTATAAGTCCAATTTAATTCACTTAATCTTTTCACTCCCTATTTACTAACCAAGCAATTAAATAAATTAATTAATTAATTAAATGCGAAAAATATAAGACCTACACTATTACATGGTTTTGGGCAGTTACAAAATAATCGGGCAGAAAATAAATTACAATAAATATAAACCTCTACATTTTTTCTAATAATTTAAATAAAGCAAAAAATAAAAATAAACATATAAAGAGAGATATTCCAAGTAATTAAATAAAATCAAGATGAATTAATTAAGTTTTAATTAGGGTTAATTAGAAAAAAATAGGGTTAGAGACAAGTATTAGGGTTTTCAAATAAATCTAAATTTATAAGGAAAATATATCCTAATTACTAGCTATTATTAATTTACAAATTAACCAAAAATAGAACTTTAATTATTTATATGAGAAATATTTATTATTTTTTAATTAAGAGAAAGATCAAATATTTAAAAGAAATAATTAATAAAATTTAAGAAAAGTAGGATAGAAATATGATTCTAGATACTAATTTGATTAAATCATATAAAAAAAGATATTATTAACAAAAAGAATTAAATAGTTTTTTTTTTGTAAAATAAAGTTATTATTAAGAAAGATTTTCCTTTTATAAAAATGATGGTAATTAAAAAAAATGTGATTAACTATTTTATTAAATTAATATAAAACAAAATTAAATTAAAAAAATAAGGCAAAAACGCTAACAAAAGAAGGGGAGGGGAGGCCTGGTTTTGAACCCAGGACCTCCCCATTACCAGATTCCCACATGACCAGCTGGGTTGCACGTGCGTGTGAAATATACGTTGGACAACATGGATTATGTAATAAACCTGTAAAACAAGATAAGAGTTAAAAAAATCAGCAAACCTGGGAATCGAACCCAGGCCTATTAGTTCCCATGCGCGCGCCCTCACCATCTGAGCCAAGTTGTATATCTTTGTCAACATACCACATCAATTAAATAAAAAACAAAACGCAAATTTGAATTTGAGATTCGCGCGCGGATGACTTCATCTTCCTTCTCCGTCGTGCGAAAATACCTGCGAATTTTGCTAGGATTTTTGCTGCGAATTTTTCCTCCTAAGAAAACCTGCGATTCTTTAACATCATATAGCAAGTGCAATTGAATCAAATTAATAACATAAAACGACTTCACATGACCTATACAGTCAAACCATGTCATTAGAGTCTATTTAAATCATTTAAATTGCCAAACCCCAATTTTGGAGTTCAAACCCTAGTAATGGTGAATCATGTATTAAGCCATGGAGCTTCAAGGTTCTCGCCCAGAAACGGTCTAAGGATCACCACAAACAACAATACAAAGTCAAAAATCATTAATAATGCATAAACGAACAGAATCGAAAAAATCAAAAACACAAGATTATGAGGATTCGGTTTAGTCATATGAGAGCGTTTTTATGATGCAAATGATCGATACATGTTCAATGATCATCATAGAATGGATTTCCACCTTTGAAACACCTTGAAATTGCCTCTAAATGTGAAACTGAATCTGACTTGGTGTGAAGATTTTTGGAGTTTGAACAAGGTATTCTCATGCTGCAATTCGTGTCCCCTTGCTTTGGTCCTCTTATGTTCATATAATATAATGAATCTAGGTCAATTTTTGGGCCTTCCTATAATGGATTATGACTGCTTGATAATGAAGAAATCCTTCACTCATAATGATCCAAAAATCAAATATTTGCTTGCCAATTATGCCTTGCACGAATTTGAATTATCTTCAATCAGTTTAAATGCAATATATTTGATTCTAGAACAAATACTTGATCTAAATATTGACTTTTTATATTTTATTTTTATTTAAATTGAATTTTAACAAATAAAATCTAAATAAATAAAAAATAAATTATAAAAATCAGAATGATTGGTTATTGGGTCGTGTGTGACTTTATCTTTGAGATTAGGTTGCAATTTGATGGGCCCATTTGGAAAATTTTGAAGTTTAGGCCTTATTTGCTTCATACACCCCTTGAAAATTTCCCAACTTTGACAAGGCTCAACTCCCTCAATTTTTAGGCTATGAGAGTGATCTTGGACTTTTTAGAAATCTTAGAGAGTCTTCTAACAAACCTCTTTGTTTTCATGTCCATATCTTTTACCATTTTCAAATTATGAGCTTTGGAAAAAGTTGACTTTTTGTTGACTTTCAAAAGGACCTATAATGTTTTAGCTCATACCTTCCAAATTAAGCATTTTTAGGATTGTCTTGTGAGACACAAAGTTATAGAGAATTAAATTTCCTTCAAAATGAGCTTTGAATGGGAAATTTTTGATGAAGTATGTGAAAGTTATGGCTGGTCAAAGTTCAATTGACTTTTCCTATGAAAACCTAATTTAGAAACTCCTGATTCTTGATGTCTGAAACTTCCTTGATGAATCATGATCAACCCTTGATAAAATGATGAATTTTACCTCATAATCTTGATGTTGGCAAAAATCTTGAAGTTTGACTTTAATTTGACCACAGTTGACCTTAGTTTGACTTTTTAACCAATTTGACTGATTTTTGAATATCTGATCATTTGACTGGTCAAAATTATTGGGAAATCTCTGAAATTTGACATGGGGATTCTTGAAAGCATGTGGGATGTTATGAAGCTCTCCTGAGGCCTTGGAAGTCCATTTAGCTTGGAGAAACTCAAAACCCTAGTTTTGGATCCATTGTTCAGGAGGAGACTTTGTCTGATGAAACCCTCAAACTCTTTGACCAATTGGGGACCTTAAGAACCTTTTGACCATTGAGAAATATTGAGACACATTTCCTTGATTGTGGGAGGGAAAATTTTGGGGTACAACAGCAGCCCCTATTCAATTTCCTGAAACCTGAGGAGTTAGATTGGTATATACGCCATTCGTGACATGAAGGTTGAAGGGGATTGAACACAAAAGCCCAAAAATTTGCACTCGTCAGTGCGTAGAATGATATTGTTGGTTGTATTGCTTAAATGGGCTTAAAGATGCCATTCGGAGAAAAGTTCTTCAAATATACTTCTTGGAGAATAAAGTAGTTCAAAGTATGATGATATAGCTTTTGGGAAGATAAAACAACCCAAGGTGTGGTGATATAGCTTTTGGGAAGACAAAACAACCCAAGGTAATATATTATAGCTTTTGGGGAGATAAAACATCCCAAGGTATTGTGATATAGCTTTTGGGAAGATAAAACAACCCAAGGTATGATGATATAGCTTTTGGGAAGACAAAATAACCCAAGGTAAGATGTTATAGCTTTTGGGGAGATAAAACAGCCCAAGGTATTGTGATATAGCTTTTGGGAAGATAAAATAATCCAAGGTATGATGATATAGCTTTTGGGAAGATAAAATAACCCAAGGTAAGATATTATAGCTTTGGGGGAGATAAAATAGCCCAAGGTATTGTGATATAGCTTTTGGGAAGATAAAACAACCTAAGGTATGATGATATAGCTTTTGGGGAGATAAAACAACCCAAGGTTTGATGATATAGCTTTTGGGAAGATAAAACAACCCAAGGTGAGATGATATAGCTTTCGGGAGGATAAAGCAACTCGAGGTGTAAGTTGTTGATGACGTTTGTCTGCTGGAGAATTAACCTGAAAAACAAGATTAGTTCTATGCAAATATCATGAGGTATATAACTCTTTGAAAGATGATATCTTATGAGAATGTTGTATGCATATGATGTGATATGATGATGTATGTATGAATTATGTAATTGAAACGCATGAGTATCTTCGTAGAACAACTGCTGGCTGGGGGAAATAAATCCTGATTCGTTGTTGAGGAATTTGAAGACTTCGTTCCCGTCTTATTTTAGAATATCGTACTTAGAACCTCCCGTTTTCGTTCGTCGTACTTCTTATTGAAGGATTAAGTTCCTGAATATCCTGACTGAGGATAAAAGAGATGGATATTGAAATGAAACTAATTGAAGACTTCGTAGTGTTGGAAGTGCAAGATATAACTTGAAGTATTCTGTAAGAATATCCGTAACGATTACTCTGTGGGGATGAATCGACGAAGATTCGTTGAGTTCCTACCTCCGCTCGTTCTTAGTAAATGCTATTATTGTATTTATGCATTTCTGGTAAATATCAATCATATTCAAAAGCACATATACATTAAAACATAATAAACGGATGTTTATCGCTTTAGTAAAAAGGGAAAAGTAAACCTGAATAAAGAGGGAAAAGTAAACCTGAATAAAGAGGGAAAAGTAAACCTGAATTTGAAAAATGGAATTTTATTTATTTAGAAAGTGGCCTATAAACAGGCGAGTTTTAACACGGAGACGGAAATCCTAGTAAGAGGAATTCGTCGAAGAAATTTTAAAAGAGTACAAAAGCAAGGAAAAATAACTATGTGTAAATAATCCTATTGAGTTTCAACTCTGCTATTGCCATTATCTTCAAGTATCTCATCTTCAGCTGTCGGAGTAGAAACGATTGGACTGATTTGTATCTGTTGAATTTGACATAGATAACACAACTAGTAGAGGTTACATGGGTGATCCAACGAGACATAGTCATACGCTTTAATCCCTAACTTTTTCCTGGACCGCCTTTCAGGTTTTCAATCCATCGGGATACCCTTTTTTGCCCAAGCCGCCTTTTCAGGTTTTCGACTTGCCAGGTGTACATATATATATATATATATATATATATATATATATATATATATATATATATATCCCTAATTTTTTCCCGAACCCTTTTGGTTCGCCGGGATGCCCTTATTTTTGCCTAGGCCAGTCAACCTAGCGGGTCTATTTTTATGCGTAGTATTTTTTAACTATGTCTGCATTCACAGGTTGTGGGAAATCTTCACCATCCATAGTGGTAAGCATCATGGCACCTCAAAAAAATACTCTCTTAACAACAAATGGCCCTTCATAGGTGGGGATCCATTTGCCTCTGGGATCACCCTGTGGTAATATAATACGCTTGATCACCAAATCACCAGCCTGATATACTTGCTGCTTAACTTTCTTATTGAAGGCTTTGATCATACGTTTCTGATACATTTGACCATGACACATAGCTACTAACCTTTTCTCATCAATCAAGTTTATCTGGTCAAGTCAAGTTTGAATCTATTCGTCTTCATCTAAGCTTGCATCCTTCATAATTCTCAAGGAAGGAATCTGAACTTCAATGGGTAAAACTGCTTCCATACCATAGACAAGGGAGAATGGGGTTGCCCCTGTTGAAGTACGTATTGTGGTATGATAACCATGAAGAGCAAATGGTAACATCTCATACCAATCTTTATATGTAACTGTCATCTTCTATAAGATCTTCTTAATATTCTTGTTGGAGGCTTCCACTGCGCCATTCATCTTTGGTCGATATGGAGAAGAATTGTGATGCTTAATCTTGAACTACGTGCAGAGATCAGTAATCATAATATTGTTCAAATTAGTACCATTATCTGTGATAATCCTTTCAGGGATGTCATACCTACATATAAGATTATACTTGATGAATCGAGCCTCAACATTCTTGGTAACAGAAGCAAATGAAGCTTCCTCTACCCACTTCGTGAAGTAATCAATAACAACAAGAATGAAACGATATCCATTGGAAGCAGTTGGTTTGATCCCACCAATCATATCAATGCCCCACATGGAAAAAGTCCAAGGAGTAGTCATAACATTCAATGAAACTGGAGGCACATGAACTTTATCAGCATAAATCTGGAATTTGTGACAAGTTTTAGAGTTTTGATAGCAATCAACTTCCATGGTGGACCAATAGTAACCTCCTCTCAATATCTTCTTAGCCATGGTATGCCCACTAGAATAAGTACCAAAAATCCCATCATGCATGTCCTCCATAATCTCTGCTGCTTCCTTCTTATCCATATAGTGAAGCAAATTTAAATCATGATTACGCTTGTACAAAATTATGTTACTCAGAGAGTGTAAGGTAGAGAACATAGAATGCAACTTATCCTTGTGTTTTAAGAACTTTACCCATGTCCAATGACTATAATCATCAACGATAACTAATCCATATTTCTTTCCATTGATTGAGAAAGTTTTCACTGGTCCAAACAAACCAATGCATAAAATCTCTAACTGTCTGGAGGTGGAAACAACATTTTTCGCTTTGAAGGAAGTTTTATAAAACTTGTCTTTTTGACATGCTTCACAAAGAGAATTTGAAGCAAACTTCATATTTGGTAAACCTATGACAAGTTCAATCTTATTTAGCTAAGAAATCCTCCTCATGCTAGCATGTCTCAAACGTATATATCATAACCACTGCTCTTTATTAATAGACATTAAGCATTTGACATTCTGTTCACTGAAATCGGAAAGTATAATCTTGTAAATGTTGTTTTTCCTCTTTTCGGTAAAAAGGATTGAGCCATCTTTCAGACTGATAGCCATATAATACTTTTGATTAAAGGAAATATCATAACCATTGTCACTAAGCTGATTGATAGACAATAAGTTATGCATCAAACCATTGACAAGAAGAACATTAGTAATAGAAGGGAGTTTATCACTACTGATAGTTCCAGAATCAATGATTATTCCTTTTTAGTTTCATCCAAAACCAACAAAGACTTCAGGCTTAAGTTCCAAACATAAACGTGAAATGGGAATTTTTTACGGGTGTAACCGGTTACTGGTTTTGGTGTAACCGGTTACACTGGGAGGAAAATCATAAATTTTATAAAATTCATAACTTGAGTTTTGGGTGTCTGATTGAGGCATCGTTCCAAGCTTTGGGAAGCTGATGTAGTGTAATTTAACTTAAAATTAATTTCAGTAACTATATATGATTTAATTGTTGCGTGATGGTGTTGTATGGTATGAGGGGTATATGTTATGTTGCGGAAATGTGTGTGTGATGTACCCCAAAATTTTTCCTTACATATTCAAGACAATATGTCTCAAGAGGTCTCTTAATAGTCACAAGATTCACAATTGCTCAAAAGGATTTCAGGTTTCATCAGGGAAAGCCTCCTCTTAAGCAATAAATCTGAAACTAAGGTTTTGAGTTTCACAAAGCAATGTGGACTTCCAAAGCCTCGATTGGACTTCATTACATCTCATATACCTCAAATAATCCTCATGTCAAGTTTCAAGGCTTTCCCTACAAATTTGGTCAGTCAGATGCTTGGATAATCAAAAATCAATTAACTTGGTCAAAAAGTCAACTGTGGTTAACACAAAGTAAAACTTCAAGATTTTTGGTCAACATCAATATTATGAGGTGAAATTCATCATTTGATCAAGGGTTGTTCATGATTCATCAAGTAAACCTCAGAATCATCAAGAATCAAGAGTTACTAAATTAGGGTTTTGTGCAGCCATAACTTTCATATACTTCATAAAACATTTCCCATCCAAAGCTCATTTTGAAGGAAATTCAATTCTCTACAACTTTGTGTCTCACAATCCAAGTCCAAAAATGTTTCATTTGAAAGATATGAGCTAAGACATTACAGGTCCTTTTAAAAGTCAACAAAAAGTCAACTTTTTCAAAAATTTATAACATGAAAATGGAAGATCAAATGGACATGAGACCAAAAGGAGTGGTTAGAGGCACTCTAAGCTTTCTAAAAAGTCATAGAACACATTCATGGGAAATTTTTTGAGGGAGTTATGCATTGTTGAAGTTGGGCAATTTTGAGGAGGTGTATGAAGCAAAAATGGCCAAAACTCAAGTTTCTTCCAAATGGGCCCATATTTTTCCAATCCAAACTCAATTATAAGATCATGCACGACCCATAGATCATAATATATTATTTTTTTTATATTTATTTTATATTATATTGGATTTATTTCATTTAAATTCAGTTTTAATTAAGATAAATATTGAAAAATCAAATATTTGATTCTAGCTCTATTTTGAGATCAAATATTTGATGTTTATGATGATTGTAAGTGTCCAAATTTGTGCAAGACCAAAAGAGTATGATTTCATCTAATTTTTTGACCAAATTGGAAACATCTTTTCTTCATCCTCAAGTAACCTCTCAATCCATCACAAAAGCCCAAAATCTGACCTAAATTACACCCTCTATAAATACTTATCATCTCCATGAGTCAAGAGAATGAATTTTTTTATCAAAGAGAGCATACAAAAATTCAAAAAACTTGAGAGTAAGTTGGATTCGATTTTAGGGTTGCAGCCATTCTCAAGGAGGTTTGAAGGTCAAAGAACATCCCTTAGACTCTTCTGAAGGCGTACCAATTATCACATTATTCCAAAACCTCATAAAATGCCATAATCAAATTTGCTTTTTTTTGTTTCTTTTCAAATTTTCGATTTCATATTTATATGCATGATACATCTAATATTTTTGTATATTTGTGTTTTGTATGATGTGAGCAAGCTATATGGACGATCGAATTGAAGTTTAGGGCACCATGGAGAACTAAATTGTTGGTTAATCTGCTGTAATCCGTTTCCGTTGATACTTTGAAGGCTGCAGTAGTGATAAGAATTCCAGTCTGACAGGTAAGTCAGGTAAGTGCTATTGTTTTGATTTACTCCGAATTTTTTCCAGAAGTTCAGAAAAAATCGAAGAACAATACTCTTTTAGAATACAATTCTAAAAGATTCCGACCCTCAAAATCGCAAATTCCTCTTTTTTCTATTTTATTTGATTTATTTTCTATTTCCATATTTTCAAAAAAATATGAAAAAAGATTGTGCGCTCTTTATTTGATTTTATTAGATTTTTAGCATTGTTTTAATATTTTTTAGATTTTATTTTAATCTTTTTTCTTATTTTTCATTATTTTAAAATCTGCAGTGATTTTATCTGACTCTGTTTATTTAATTTTTATTTCTTATAATAGCATGATAAAAAACATATCCTCCTCTCATCTCAAAGACTCAATATTCTTTCGATCTTTTCGTTTCGATTATTTTACAATTTCTAACGATAATGTAACTGCTAAAGCCTTGTAATAGTTTAGGTTTCTTTTCCGCACTTTATATTTTCTGTCAGGATTTTTTATATTTATGTATCTCTCCCAAAGCCATATAATAGTTTAAACTAGGGTTTTATTTTTCTACACTATAAATTGTTAGATGTGTGCTTAATAGGATTGTATGACAAGACTAAAATCAATTGTTAGCTAACCCTAATTCACAAGATAAAATATCTGAAATCAATATTCATACATGTAAGTCGATCGTTTTATGATTGCCATCTGCACCTCTAGGGTATCCCCTTCTTGTTTCCTTACGAAAATGGTCAAGTCCCTCGAACATGGGGGTATCTTAGTAAAGTTGCCAACAAATAAAAATCATCAAGTCCCTTCAGATAAAAGATCATAGTCCCTCGTTGTCCCTTCAAGTCCCTACGAATAAATGATCTAGTCCCTCGATGACCCTAGAAAAAAATGATGATTGTACCTTCAAATTACTAAGATACCCTTACAGGTTGCCTTCTATGACCATATGATGACCCTACGCCTGTCCCTTTAAACATTCAAGGTAAAGACTACTTACTCACTAATAGTAAAGACAGTCATACCCTTAAAGGAAATAAATAACAAGAAAGACCTTACAAACTTATGGTAAGTAGTTCTTAAGTACTTGCTCACTCTTTTTAAAAATACTCTTTACACCCCACTTTTCAAAATACTTTCAAACTAAACACTTTGTATATATCCATACGAGGATCATTGCAAAGTTAAAGACTTATAAAAATATTTTCTAAACACACACTACACTTTTTTTCAAACAAAAGTAAAGTGAGCTAATTAATTAAGAGCCCATGGATAACCATGGATACAAAGGGTGCTAACACCTTCCCTTTGTATAACTTACCCCCCCGAACTCAAATCTTTTTAAAAGGTCTTTCTTGTTCTTTTATTCATTTTCCTTATTGGATAAAATAAAATTCGGTGGCGACTCTTGCTATCCGCAACATAGTTTTTGGAAATAAAAACGCCCAAGTCAGTTCTCCCACCGTGTTACAGTGTGGATGATATATTGTTACTTGCTATATTATTATATTGGTGATGCTCGATATTTATAACATATGTATGATGTATGGTGGCCATTATTGGTGTAGTACATTTATTAAGGTGAATGTCATCGTACATGGTGTTGATGTTGCATGTCTTGTATGAATCATGCATCACAGTGTTTGGACGATGGTCTGTTTTTGGTGAGCCTCAATCCTATGGTGGGGATTAGGTGTGAGTAGCCGGATCCGTGTGGGAATCAGTGAAACGTTACTTATAGTGATGATAATTTTTCTGGTGTGCTCTGATCCTACGCTGGGGAATGGGAGTGAGTGAACCTGAGAGTTCACATTTGGTACCACATTTATTGAGTCATGAGTTTAATCTTTTTGCATCTTTGCATATGCATACAAGTTATATTATTATATGTGGATTCTGTGGAATGTGAATTGTGGATTAGGTGACTATGTGTGTGATAATGAAGTACTTACATATTATTATGCAAATTTTTATATGATTGTGATTTCTCATCCCTTATGTTTGAATGTTTCTTTTACATGAGTATCATGCAGATAATCCGATGTAGAGGTGTGGATGTGAGTGGAAGAGGTTACTATTCCTTATGCTTTTGTTGAGCCAACATCTGCTCTGATATGTAACATTGATGGATGGAACACTTATTTGCTTACTTATGTTTTATGGAGATTACTATTTGATCCTCCGATGTTTAATAATTTCTCATGATTACTATATGTTATGACCATGTTTTGAAATATTAAAATCATTATCAGTTGTTGATGTTTTTCCGCTGCTAAATAAAAATTGAAGTTCAAACTATTATTATTGTGAAATTTTATATGTGTACATGTCCTATATCATGAGTAGGTTTATGTTGAAAAGTAACATTCTAATTGTATGATTGTTTTAAGTTACACTGATTTTTATTATAAGTTACACGAGGAAAATTAGGGTGTTACAATAGGACTTATGTTGCATGGGAGGGTTGAAAGGAAACACCAACACCTGTTAAATGTAGGTAGAGCTATCTTGTATCAGTCCAAATTACCTAAGACTTATCGGTCATTTTCCCTTGAATTTGCAACTTTCATTATCAATAGAGTTCTAACACATATCCTTTACCACAAGTCACCTTACCAAATATTACATAACAAACTTTCTGAACTTGATATCATTAAAGTGTTTGGCTCTCAATGTTATGCTTATACTTTTCAAGCTCATATAACTAAATTGGATCCTAAGGCAATGAAATCCATCTTTCTATGATACAAACCTGATATGAAAGGATATATTTTGATTTATTTTCATACCAACGAAGTATTTGTATCTAGAAATGTTATCTTTCATGAACACATCCAACCTTATAAGTCCACCATCCAATCATTACATACCTCATGGTCTTATTTTCCATCTAAACATGATAACTCTACTTCCATAGACCAAATTGAGCTTGTCACACCAGCTCAACCTAACATTAACCATCTTGTACCTGATGATCATGTCACACCAGCTTAACCTAACACTAACCATCTTGTACCTGATGACCATGTCACACCAACTCAACCTAACATTAACTATCATATACCAGATCAACATAATAATGTCCACAACACATCTACACCATCCCAAACATCATTAATTGACTAAAACATCTACACATATGAACCTTATATCATAAATAATGACATACCCCTACATCAGATAACAATAACCACGTAACTCCACCAACCATAATTTCATTAAGGGTGAGACACCATCCTTCATATTTGTAAGATTACATATGCAACTCTCTTACTACATCAAATCAATTTTCCAAAGGTATTTTTTATCCATTGTAAGATTTCATTTCTCATCAACACTTATCTCCCATACATTCACATTATTCATTATCCTTTGTGCCTCATGTTAAACCTAAGACATATACTAAAACATCTAAACATGAATGTTAGAAACAAGCTATGCAACTTGAACTTTTAGCTCTTGAAAAAAACTGGCACTTGGAAAATTGTAGACCTACCACCTGATGTTAAATCAATAGGTTGTAAATGGATTTATATGATCAGACTTGGCCCCAGTAAAATAACTATGACACCAAAATAATTTCATATGTGATTTTAATATTGAAGATAATGTTTGCAATTATCTGATATAAAGGTTGCTAAAATTTAATTTAAAATGTTTTTATTATATATATTAATATTAAATCTTACATATAAGAAAGTTAACTACCTAACAAAATAATATGCCCCTCTTGTTTTCTTGGCACAACACGTGGATGGCTTCTTTGCCATCTTCCTCTTCATACACACACTCTCCCATCTTCCGCTTCTTTCCAAACACCACCCATCTTCTTCTTTCCCATTTACTTTTTTATTGTTTCTTTCCCATCAAACCTGCTGCAAGCCTGCTACAGCAGACCTATCGGTCACCTACCCACCTTCCATAGTCTTCATCTTTCTCATCAAAACACTATCACTACAAGAAAAAAAGAGATTTACGACACTTGAGTTGCGACAGTTAACAAAACACCGTCCTTATTCTTGGATTGCGACGGTTGCCACGACAGTTAGGGTCAACTGTCGTAGATTTTTTGCGACAGTTATCACAAAATCGTCCTTATTCTTGGATTGCAACGGTTGTCACGACAGTAGGGACTGGATTGCGACGGTTGTCACGACAGTTATCAAAAAATTGTCCTTATTATATTTTTTATTTAACTTTTTATTTTATAAATTAATTTTTTTTATATATTATAAATATTTTTTATATAATTGTTTTGATAAACATACTATTTTATGTATATTTCTCACTTTTCTAAATATGGTTTAAATGATAAAATGTTGAGTATTTTTCTCAAAATTTTATTTAAATTTTTTTAAAGAAATTCCATTGTTTTAAATAAATATCAAATAAATTAAACTTATTTTAAAATTAATTAGAAATTATTAAAACTATTATTTTAAATTTAATAATTCACAAAAACTATTAAAGTTATTAATAATTGGAGAAATTGGAGGAAGAGGGATGCGACTGTTGATCAACCGTCCTCCCCTAAATTTGTACCGGCGCTACACTTAATTGAAGGAAGAGGGAAAACATTTGTTCTTGATTTTAGGTTTCAGGGCATGTCACAACCCATGTATCTCTCTCTCTCAGCTTTCAATTTCTGATTTTAGGGTGTTTGTCTCCCTCACCACAGTTTCTTACCCTTTTCTCACTAATTACCATCGTCCATCACCCTCTTCTAATCATTCCCCACCGTCCCTCACCCTATTGTCATCAATAATTTGATCCACTATATTTTTGACATTACGAAGAATTATAGGGTGATAGGTTAAATTTTGGGGTGGTGGGGGTGGCAGGAGAATTCTTCCCCAAACGAGAGCTCATAACTTTTAAACAATCCAAATAGCATTGTATGAAGCTTCAAACAAAGAAGCATCCAACTCTAACTCTCTCATCAACGTAGCCATGGAGAAAGAGAAGAAATCTAGTTATTCAAGTAACACAAAACCTTCTTCCTTCAAGCTTCTCGTTTCATTTTCTTCCGGTCTCTCTCCATCACAGGTTCATTCATCTTCCAACTTCTTAACACTCGCTTTTCTCATAATAATCCATTAAATTCATCACTCGCTTTTGAAGGTTTCTGTTGAATTCAGTGACGCCTACGATCGAATCCCTCACTCTGACCTAACCTTGGAAAACACCTTCTCTCAGGTTCATCTCATTCCTTTCGCACTATGATCCATTTCTACATTCTTTAGTAACTGTATTTGTGATTCCTTTATGTTTATTTCTGATGCACAGATTTAGGAGCAGAGGTCTGTACAGAATAATAATAACCTTTCGACATCGTTTAGTCGCGGTTGTTTTTGCAAAACCTTGTTATGGATGCATTATTTGGTAAGATTAAAGTTTGATGTTCTGACTAAACCTAATAGTGTGTGTATCTTTTTTGATGAAATATCACAGTATGGAGGGCACGTTTTGCGCACTGGAGGTGAATCTGACAATGAACCACATGTATGCCTCCACCTAGGTTTGACGGATTATAGGTTGTTTCTCAGTGCTCATCTTAGAGTTGTTTCATTTTTATTTATCATGGTTAGTGATATTTATAATGATAGGATTATGATGATTCTTGAGTCTTGAGTGATAAACTATAGTTTTAATGTTTGTGTGGATGCTTTTGCGATCTTAATCTAGATCTGGATCTATTTCAGCATTTGTGTTTATGGCTTCTAATGTGCGTTCATCGTTGATAATGTTAGATTAACAAGACTTGAAGTCATAAGTTTGTTGGAAACATTTTGTACTTTTAAATTAGATCTCAAATTTAATGGTGATCTTTTGTAGAAAAAAACGTGCATGACATTTGACATATGTGTTGTTAGTTTTATATAATTTATCTATGCTATTTAATGTCATTTTACTTATTTGTGTGACCAATGGAAGACAATTATAAATCTGATCTTTGGAATCCTTAGGACTTGGAGATAATGGCAAAATATAAATGAACTGTCAAATTGACTTTAGAAAGAGTTTCCTGTTACATATAATTTAAGTGAAGTTTGATCTAATAATATGTTGGAGTTTTTTTTTAGGTTTTGTTCTTATTTAATATTATTACACTAGAGTGGACGTGTAACTATGCTTCTTCATAATAGCTAATAAACTTATGACTCCTACATTTTTCTTCTATAGTGGCATATAACTTACCTAGAAAGAAAACTGATGATAGTCTCAAGTGGCTCCACACAATCCTTTTTGGGAGGAGAGGGAAGGTACACATTTCTTCATTAAATATCTGAGTCTTTTTGTTACACCTGTTTCAAACCACCTCATTAATTTTATTTTGTTTTTCATATCATTGTGGTTCTATAAATTAGGATTTGTATAGTGCAGGCCTTCATAAAGAGAAGTTACTGGAATTCTATGATGTGTTTAACTAGATTTGTAGAGTTATGGTTTTTTCCTTAATTTTACTTCAAGTTTATGGTTATATTTTGATTTTATAGATGAAATTGGTTGTATATGAATATGAAATTAGGTTAGCAACTGTTTACCAATCCATACCTAGAAAATAAGGGAGACAATTTCTTTCTAAATGATAACAGGGAGACAGTTTCGTCGACTGTTTTCCTTGTTCATTGGGAGATGGTAAGGGTATATCCTTTTGGAACTGTAAATGACTTCTAAGTTGTCCCTTGAGTGGTTTCGTTGTGGGTTGGACGCTCTGCGTCGTTATCCGGAAATGGCCACTCTTTAAATGAGAGCGCTTTTGAAACAATTGATTTGCAAAAGCTAATTTAAACTTATTAAGTAGCTATTGTTATTACAAACTAATTTTGATAAATTTATCTAAACAAACTCTATGTTTGCACAACATTTCTTGTTTTCTTGTTTTGAAAGTCTTGTGTTTTGGCAGGTAAAAAAGCGAAATTCAGAAGAAAGCTCTACACAGTGGACCACTGGTATTACGGAGATTCAGCTTCCGATAGAGTATGTTTTTCCATATTCATTGATGTGGCCCATGTGTACATTTTCTATTTGTTTGTTAGTTGAAGAAGTATTAATAATCTAGCAATGTTTTTACATTTTTCTTTCAAGTTGTTTATTGACAATGTGTATTTAGTTGGGGTGATAAGTTGTCTTTTTACCTGAAAAATCCTTTTCTCAATCTTCAACGATATAATCCTGAATCCTGATGATTCATCTTATCATTGGTTTCTTACTTTTTTTAAGCATAGTGGTTTCATGTGTCAAAAATAGGTGTTGTGTCTTAATGGATTTTTTTCTTTGTTTGCAGATATAAATTAAAAAATATTAAAGAAACAGAGGCTGCCAAAAAGCTTCTGCAAGAAAAGAAGCTTATGGTTGGTTGGGCAAAATCAGATTTCAGCATTCCATCAAGTTACAGTGCTGATTATTTCCAGCGGGGAAGGGATTATGCTTAAAAACTTAGAAGAGGTAAAAATTTCTTTAATTCTTTAATTATATGCCAATTCTAGCATGCAATAGTAGTATAGGTTGTGCATATACACTACTTTTACATTACATCAGATTGATTAGATCCATTAGATATTGTGGTGGACTCTCCACACAGTATATTTTCCTCCAGCTCCCTCTTTCTCGTCAACGCCTTCCCTTCCCCTCTCATCTCAACTCCTTCATCAACCCTCGTCTTCGTATTTTTTACTAATTTCTACCCACAATGGCAAGTCACCCACCGACAAGTTTGAAGTTTGTTATTTTTTCCAAAAAAGTACTGATATGTGCTCATTTGAATTAGTCATGGATTACATATTGTATATTTACATATATGCAGTTAGATTCTATGTCATTGTCAGTATTGATATAGTTATCAATGAATTCATTTTGCAGCCTTTGCCTCTCACAGATAGATGACTTTTGATTTTCTTGCTCTTGTTTTTAACAATACTAATTATTGACAAGAAAAGCTAACTAATTTGCAGAACATCCTGAGTTGTACAAAGAGAGAAGTCTACAGGATGATAGTTCTGCATCCAAACAAAATGATATCGGCAATGATGCTGCTAGTATGATACAAAGGCAGACTGCAACAAACCAATTCATGTTAGAGAGTTTCAAGAAGCGAGAACGTCACTGTGTCCGAAGATGACATTAATGTGATGTTAGTGACATTAATGGATGGTAAGGGTATATCCTTTTGGCACTGTAAATGACTTCTAAGTTGTCCCTTGAGTGGTTTCGTTGTGTGTGTTGTCGGATTTGGCAGAAGGTGTAACGATTTTAAGAGTGAGACATTGGGTTGTTGAAGAAGAACAAGGTTGGTGTTTTTTCGGTTTCCTCCTGTTTCGAGTTAATTTTTCAGGCTCGTGTTGAGAGTGGACTCGATTAAGTAAGAAATAAGATTCATTTACAAGCTGAGAATTAAGATGATGAGACAGAGAACCACCAATCTGTGACGAACATGGTTGTTACAGGGGGTAAGTGAGATCCACCATGAATTGAACTAGCTTGTTGATACGATGATGAGAGAATGATAGAGTCTATTTTGATTTGTAATCATAATTAACTGTTTTTTATTATTTCAAAATCAAGTACAACATTGTACTTATAATATTTGATAAAATATCTGCTAGTGCAGGATGTAACTACTGTTACTGCTAGATTGGTACTCTATGATAGCAGCTACATATGTCACGTTGTTAATAATGCTATAAATTTAAGGGTAGAATTTTATTTTATAAAAAAATTCGCATTTTGAAACGGTTCAAACCGCCACAAGAATTAAAAAAAATATATTCTCAGTTTGCGACGGTTCAAATTGCCACAAGTATTTTGTTTTTTGTTTTAAATATTCGCAATTTACGACGGTTTTAACCACCACAATCAATAATGGAAACAAAAACATAACTATATTCCATGACGGTTACCAACCGTCGTAATATTCAAGTTACGACAGTTCCAAAACCGTTGTAGAAGAGAACGACGGTTGACATGACGGTTTTGACAACCGTCGCAATACAGCCTCACGACAGACGTTTCTGCGACATAGATGAAACCATCGTAATATGCAAATTGCGGTCGTTCTAACGGTCGTAAGCTACCAAAATGAACCGTCGTAATTTGCTAATTTTCTTGTAGTGTATGTCTCACATCTTTCTGCATCAACATACGCTTCTTCAACCAATTGACCAAAATCCTCATTTCAAATTTGAAATCTCTCCCTCTCTCTCTCTCTCTCGTCCTTTCTCTCACTTTCTGTCTCTTCTTCTTCCACCTCTTAATCTTCTAGAGATTACATTTACATGTAAAGTTTTAATTTTTGGGTTGTATCTTTATGTGAGTTGGGTAGGGTATACCGATGAGTTTGTTGATGAAATGGAGCCGCATTTCAACAATTCTACTTTTTGATATGTGGTAGTTGTGTCGGAGACGGAAGGGTGCAGACAAACTTCGGTTGCAGGTTATTTTTTCCCGTCGATTTTTAGCGTCTATTTTTTGTTTTGATTTGTTTTTAATGTTTGTTTTTGAATGAAATTGATGACATATGGATAGTATGAAGGTTTGGTTGTGTTATTGTTTATGTAGAAGAAGATAAAGAGTTATGGTGGTAGTTGTGTGTTGATACTAAATGGAAGGGTTATATTTCTCTCCCTCTCAGATTTGGAATTTGTTGTTGTTGTTACTTCCTGCTCAGATCTGGAATTTAGTCAGGTATTATCTCATTATTAGATTTTTGTTATGAATATTTTTTTTATTGATTTTCACATAAATATTGTTAAAATAGTGAGTTGTTATGAGTTTTATATATTTATAAATTTTGTTAGCAAAAAATGGTAGAAAGAGATTTAAAATAGTTGAGCTAATTTTGTTGAATTTTGAATGCAGGATGTTGATCTCATAATGCTTGGATTGTAAAGCCATAAACCTCATTTTTAAATTTTAAGAGAGATTATCAACTTTTAAATAAACTTTTTAAGTAGAATCAACATGATGTTTCATATCATATATATTCATTCACATTCCCCAACTCTTGATATTGATTGCAGAGAACTTCATGACTGGTTACCGTGTTGTTTTTGACCGGGATAAGCTCACATTAGGATGGAAGAAATATGATTGTATGCTCATGGCTCAAAAAGCATTCTTGCAACCAAAATTTGAGGTTGAATAATTCCCAGTTTTTGTTTATTTCTGCCTATAGTTGGATTTTGAATGAACATGTTCAGTATTGTTTTTGGCATATATATCTGGAGGGAAATGTAAAGTAAATTCATATTTGCAGAGTATAGCAAATGGTTCAAGCAGATTTAAAACAAGTATAATAAATCATGTTGATCTCGCTGGGTCAGAACAACAAAAATCAACGGGTACTATCGAAGAGCGTTTGAAGGAGGCTGGAAGTTTTACTTATGCGGAATGCACTATCTGTAGCAAATGGTGATTCTTCTGATGATGATCCATCCAATATTCTTGCTAAAGTGATTCGAGTCTATTGTTTAGAATTGTTCTCATTCCCATGTCTACTATTGTATTGATGCAAGGTTGAATTATGTTTATATGAATTATGTTTTTTAATGCAAGGTTGACCTTTGACATATTTCAGCGCTGATTCAATAGACCGAGTTCAACAGATTCTGGCCTGATGTAGCTTTTTGTAAGTGGCGGCAGGATTTAGTCAAAGAAATTATATGACATTGATTCTTTGAGCTTTTGATGATTTATGATGTTTTTCGTTGAAATAGCGAGTTCAGTTTTGAAGCCTTCACCATGTGGGTTTCATTGTCCCCTTGGTTAAAAATGCTTCTTTTCTTTCAGAATTTTCAGTTTTGTTCATCTTTTCGGATTAAGAAGTTTGATTATTTTTCTGTTTTTTTACAGGTTTGTGGTTGGTTCATCTATTTGTTTTTTTACAGTTTTTCATTGTTTTTAACGTCATGAATTCATATGGTTTAAGGTTAGTTCATCTATTTTGTGGTTGAATCTACAATGAACATTTGATACCATTTTTATTCCTGTTCACAAAACTGAATATTTAAACTTTGATAATGTTTATGTATCATCCTGGTTTCTTGGATGATTATGCTTTTTTGATTTCTGGATTGCTGGATCTTTACGAATTCAGGGGTGGAATCAACTGGCTTTTATGGGCCACTAAATTACAGGAAACCCAGGTAGAAATCGATGTCTGGACTTGATGGAAATTTCATTTGTTTTTCCTGTCAGTCCTTCACAGTTGCTAATGAGATGAGTCACTTGCATGATTCTTTGTTTCTAGATAGGGATAGAGGCAGATATTTCAATAATACAGGAGAAGATTCTTCCGTTCTTCTCCGTGTGAAGGAAGACCTTCTACGTGTGAAGGAAGACCATGACGGGGCAGAACCGTCGGGAACTCTGTCTCCGCAATAAATCTTATATGTTGTTGGCTTCCATGGTTTCTGGAAATAAGACAGATTATTATAAGCGAAATGCAGTGAGTCTGATCTTATGACATGGTCATATGTTGTTTTCAGCTTATAGTTTATATGAAAACAGTTTAACTTATCTATTGTTATAAAAGTAATAGCATTAGCTTATACACTAAGACAAACACTTATTAAAATTGAGTTGCATTCTCGTAAACTCACTAAAAAATCCCAAAACATCTTCAGGTATTGTGTTAAGACCAGGTTTCATATATGGGAAAATGCATTGTGTTAAGACCAGGTTTCATATATGGGAAAAAGAAAGTGGATAGTTTGCAAATTCCTTTGGATTTAGTAGGGGAGTCAGTTGAAAGAATTCTAAAAGCAGAACTTCAACTTCACAACAGTTAGTGTTGACGATGTCAAGTTGACAGTTATGACGATGACTTAGATCAAGGAAGCTGCAATAAGAGTATGATCCAAATACATATTTGGTGTGAATACAGACTATACACTAACTATATTTTGACTTACCTACGCTGCATGTGAGAATTGAATACAATATAATTATATGGTTTTTTTAGTCTTTAGTCTACCAACAAAATAACAAAATAATTTTCTTTGAGAAAATTAAGACACCGGTAGTTGAGAAAATAATAAAGGCTCGCATTACATTCTTATTAAAAATGTATTACTTATTTTAAAACTTAAAGGAAATATTTTAGTTATATATAATTTTAAGAAAACATATGATACAAAAATAAGAGAAAAAAGAATATACACGGTGACAGTATAAAATATTTGTACACTATCAACCAATGACAATTGTGTATTCCACCACATCACATTTTTAATTTTAAAATATTATTATGATTTGATACTTTAAAATAATCTGATTAAATGTATCTGTAATATTTTTTATTCAGTATACTGTCTTTAAACTCAAAAAATAATATATATTTGAAATGTTAAATATTGAATTGGAAATAATATAATTAATATTAATAATGTTATACGATAAAAAAATAACTAATAATAATAAATTTATTTTTAGCAACTAAAATCATCCTAATTGCTTTTAAAAATAGGATCCAATTTTATTTTATATTAAATTAATATAAAATAAAATCAACTATATAATAAATCAATTAACAAATAAAATCAAAATATTCTTTTTATTTATTTATTATTATCTCCCATTAGATGTATGTTATAACGTTTTTTAGATTATTACTTTATTTACAAGACTCCTAATCCTAAATAAATAGTTGGAAAATCATGAAATAAACTAATTGTGATTAATTTAGTAATTAATGAAGCTGAAGTGTCACTCCCTTATTTTTTTCTCATAAACTTCGTAAAAAAAATATTTAATATATTAATTACAAAGTGACATTTATCACGAGTTAATGAAATTGATATCAAAATAATTATTGTTATTTAATGGATTAGTTTTATAAATGGATATGATATTTAACATTGAAGAAGTTAAATCCTATTCTTAAAATAAGATATGAAGTTAAACCATATTCTTAAAATAACTTCATTATATAATATTAATATAGGTTAGATATTTATATATGTTGGATTATATTATAATAGGTCATTCAATTATTATTATTTTTCTCTTGATTTATATATGTGAACACACGAGTTTGTTATTAGAAACTGAACACATCAAATTTCTAAACAACAAAATACTTATTTTTTTTATAAATATCATTTTGGAATAAAATACGCGTCACGGTTACCCGTACCAAGGCATTGATATTTTTTTCTAATTAACTTTTTTTTATAGAAATAATTTCTCAATTATACATAATTTTTTTTTTTACATTTTCATTTCTATTTTATATTTCATAATGTAAAACATTCAAACACTCGGCCGTGAGAACGCATTGGTCAGTTACTAGTTGTTTTAAAAATAATACACTTATTTATTTTATAAAAAAAATTGTTTTAAAAATAATACATTTATTTATTTTATAAATAAAATAAAATAAACAAGAATACGTTAGTTTATTAGATCAGACTTGGCCATTCAATTCGGAAAATGGGCCTACAGAAGTCCCTCCACAAAATTATGGCCCATAAGATGTAAGAGGGCTCAAGACAAGAGGGTAGTTCCGTCATTGTGGCCACGTTTCAAGCCCTAGACCTAATTCAAGCACCCCTATTTATACAGCTGAAACTCTCTCACCACCATTCATTCGCTTTAAATCGCCTCAATCGTTCTCTTTTTGCCTCTGTTTATTGTAATATTTTTCTTCATAATTTGCAGATTCACTTGCTTTTCTTTTCTGTTTCATTTTGAAGGCAATGATGTTTT
Organism: Lathyrus aphaca; assembly: GCA_963966055.1. Lineage (NCBI taxonomy): Eukaryota > Viridiplantae > Streptophyta > Magnoliopsida > Fabales > Fabaceae > Lathyrus > Lathyrus aphaca. The sequence goes on from OZ014525.1 coordinate 35,812,931, forward strand.
AAACTACCTATTTTATGAAGGAATACAAAATTCCTTTGTGATTAGAAAATTACCAATGGATCCTCTGAGCCTTCAATTATATTTTTGCTATTTGTCGATTTAATTTCTTACGATTGCATATTTGAAAAATTTGATTGAATTTGTCCCGTTTTTACAAAGTTGAATTGGAAGAGTCGTTGAGTTGATGATATACTGATCCGAATTTATCATGACGATTGCAAAAATTCAGACTACAATTATCTGATCACGACTCTTTTATGTATTTAGATTTTATCTCTTTGTCCAGATGACGTCGTTGTAGCTATTTTTCTTTTAAATTTAACACACCGCATCTTAATATTTCGATAATATTTTTTTTAACCAGGTATTTGATATGAATTTAAAAAATATTTAAATACTAACATTTCAGTTTTTAAAAATTTAAGAAATAATATTTTCTGCAGTTTAATTTTTGGTAATTATATATGTTAAACTCAATGCCCTTGTATTGTTTTAAAATTAATTTAATAATATTCTTAAACAAAGAATTTAAAACTAAAGATTATAATTGTTTTTTCATTTAAAACGTAGCATAATATTTGCAATGTCATTTAAAGTGATTGTCTTGTTATTATACATTATTATTAAATTATTTTAGAATGAATTATTTTAAAGAATAATGTATTTATCATAATTAATAAAATTAATAATGTATTTATCATAATTAAAATAAAATTAATAATGTATTTATCATAATTAAAATAAAATTAATAATGTATTGTACATAATTAAAATAAAACTAATGTATTGTACATAATTAAAATAAAACTAATGTATTGTACATAATTAAAATAAAATTAAGTGGAAATTTTCTGTTATTCCTTTTGAAGTGCCAATTTAAAAAAATTTAAAATTTTAATCAATTAACTTAAATTTCCTTGTCGTTAACTTAAACTAACTTAGATTTGAAGGAAATGATGGGTTTATAGTAAAAGGTTTGAGTTGGAAGAATATAGATTTGTGTATAGTAGTAGAGACAGTAATTGAAGTTTTTAAGAAAAAAAACAAAAATTGAAGATGGCCCTTGTCCTTTGTTTAGTTATTGCATTGTGACATTCGCAACATCTTCTACATCAAATTGAAAGGGGTTGTAATAAAAGGCGTGGGTTGCATTCTAGTATGGAATGATAATCTAGACTTCTCCCCACAGTTTTTAATTACTTCAATTATTGTCAACTATTATTGTCACTGTTCTGTTCTTCCTGCGTTGATTACAATCTTTCTTCTGATCCTTGTCATGATTTTTAGTGTTTTTTATGAGGCTACTAGTACTTTTACATTGTTTTGGTTTTTTAATGTTCATAATGAATATACTCAAATTATTTTCTGAACTTTTTTTCTTTTTCAAAAATTTCTTCTATAACATAATTGGAGTTGAGCTTTTAAAAACTAAAGCTTAATCATTTATGTATTAGGTTATGGAGTGAATTTGTCAAATAATCGATTATGAAAGCTTTCTAATTGATTATGCTCTCTACTTTAGGTATTTGTGTTATCAGCATGATCCATGAACGAGTCATTAAGCCCAATGAGAACACATGAAACATTAGGTCCAATGAGATCACATGCTCTAAACATTAGGTATATTGAACATGAGCATTACTATAATAACTTTTTACAAAACAATAAATTACTCCAACCTCTCAAGATAATGAGAGTCTCTAATTGTAAGTAGGGTGTCAAAATGGGTCCGGTCCGTTGGGTATGCCTGGGTATGCCTGTTTTAACTGCACTTTAGAGTGCGGGGTCCCGCCCTGTTCCGTTTTCTTTGCGGGCTTTTGCGGGTATGCACATTTACTTAAATTTTTGTATTTTTAGGTTTAAAAAGAGTAATGCCCACGGACTTTCTTCGTCCCGTTCTCACTTTTTTGCGAGAGCTTTGATTTTAGGTCTGCATCTTTAACTTTGACCGTTTTACCCTATTATTTTGCGGGCTTTTATGGGGTGGACCTTAACGGGGCGACCATGAGACCGAACAACGATAAGACCATTTTCATGACTGGAGTGTGAAACGGGTCTTAGTAGATTCGGGAAGTTCAACATATGTTGTGTATTGGGATGCATTCAAGGGTATGAAGTTCGATATCACTGTTACCTTTTAAATGTACTTTATCGAGTATAACACCCTTGTTGTTATCACCATAGGTAACAAAGCCTTTCTTCTTAGCCACAAAGTCATAGAATAAGGAGATGTCACCCGTCATGTGTCTTGAGCATCCAAAATCGAGAAACCGTCTTTTCTCCGTAGTCTCAAGACACTCCACCCACATGATTAAACAAGAGAGAGGTACCCAATTTTCATTGGGTTCTTGTGTGTGAGTGAAACCTTGGTTGCATTTGGGTAACCATTGAAAAATTCCTTTAGAAACCAAAAATCTCCTAAATCGACATTTAGCACTAGTGTGACCCCTCTTGCAACAATAAAGACACCTTAAGAATGGTTTAGAACCACATTTTCTATTTTGATCTTTCACTACATAAGTATATCTTTGATATGGATTATTCATAGATTCTCTAAAATTTGAACGATCAATAGCAAAGGTCATCTTAGGTTGCGATAACTTGTCTAATTTGGCTTGAAGAGTTTTGACTTCCTTTTGCCAAATACAACAAGTTTCACAACTATGAAAGTTATATCATTCTCGCTTGTCTTTTATAGATTCCACCATAGATCGTTTAAGAGCTTTCACCGTGTTATGATTATCTGATACCTTTTTCTCTAAATATTTAAAAATACGTTTATCGGATGCTACGCGCTTAAAAGCTTCTTGGTGGAGATCTCTAAAAGTACTAAGTAAGTCATTATAAGGCAATTTTTCAAAATTATCATATTTGGCATGTCTTACTTGCTTTTTGTCCTTCTTATGAGCCATGAGACAAAGTATTCACTTTTTTTCCTCATTGCTTGAGCTAACATTGCTAGAGACTTCATTATCGCTTTCCCAAGTAATATATGCTCTCCTTGCTTTGTTGCCTTTCTTTTGATATTTTTCTTTGCCCTTATCTTTCTTCAACATAGGACATTCCAGTTTGTAGTGACTGGGTTTCCCACAATTATAGCACGATCCTTTTGACTTAGTACTCTTGCTTTGTTCTTGCTTAGAGAGATTTGATTGCCTACGATAGTTGACAAGACATTTGTCCGAATGAGATATTTCGTTCTTTCTAAGATACCTATTGTATCTTCTTACAAATAGCCATATATCTTCATTTGATTCTTCGTCTTCATCATTAGATTCACTCTCACATTCATTGATGGTGGAATATTTGGAAGTATAAGCCTTCAAGGCAATAGCCTTCTTTTTCTTCTCTTTATCTTTAGCCTTTTCATTCTTTTCTTTTTTTTCGTTCTCTTCATGCTCATGTAAATTTAAGAGCTCTTGTTCATGCTCTTGTAGCTTCCCGATTAACTTTGTCAAATCCAAAGTCCTTACATCATTGGCCTTCTTGATTGCCGTAACTTTAGGTAACCATTCCCTAGTAAGACATCTTAGAATTTTGTTAGTAGCTACATCGTTAGGAGTGGGTTTTCAAGAGCATTTAAGCGATTTAACAAGCGAGAAAATCTCTTTCCCAATTCACCAATAGTTTCCCCTTGGTTCATGTGAAAGCGATCAAACTCTTGTTGCAATGTATTAATTCTGGCTAGTTTCATGTCATCAGTTCCCTCATGGGCAATATGTAACGCTTCCCACATAGCCTTAGCTGTAGTATGATGTGCTTATAGTTTTTCTATTTGAACGTTATTCGGATCGGCCATAGTTATTCGTATAGGACCGTCTTGAATAACTTTCCAAATTTTTCTATCAACAGAGTTGATGTGAATGCGCATACAATCCTTTCAGTGACTATATTTTTCTTCGATGAAAACTGGAGCTCTATTATACGCCTCGTTGGATCGTTGTCCATCTTCCAAAAAGTTATATGTGAAGCACTAGATGAACCAGTGCTCGTGATACCACTTGTTAGACGATAACGCAGATCTAGAGGGGGGGGGGGTTGAATAGATCCCTTTTCAAATTTAACTTTTCAAAAATATTTGAAAAATGTTTTGCGGAAGTTCCTCGAAAAACTCGTCTAAAAAAATTAAAGTCACCGGTGATCGGATATGCGCTTGAAACCGAATGAGAAGTAAATGTTGATAAGAGGAATTAATACAATGCAAATAATCCACTTAAATTCACCACAATTGATAATCCACTCTTAAAAATGAATAATAAGAAGATAATAAGCACAAAAGAAGTGATTTTGTGTGTTTTGACTTTTTCTCAAACACTTGGTGTGCACTCACACAAAGTGTTATTTGAATGTTCAAGTAATGCAAAATCTTTTACAAAGTTGTTGTCAATTTTGAAAGCAACAATTTATCAAATAGTTGGTGTGCACTGACTATCACAAGACATAATTTTTCAAGTCACATAAAATCAAAGTATGCAGAAAGTAAAAGAATAAAGCGAGTAAAGAACACACGATATTTGTTTAGGAAGTTCCTTCACCATCCTCGCTAGAAATACTCTGCCCCCAATTCTAAATCGAATTGGGATATGTCATTAAAATTGCAATTGTTTTTACAAGAAGAAAATTGGAACAACAAACCAATACAAATTGCGATTGTTGAATAATTCTTCTTGCCCCTTGATTCATGATGAACCAAGTCCTTCGCGCGCGTCGAGAAAGCCTCCGATTAATTACTCCCTTCTTGCAAGGATATACAATCCTTCAAACTTTGAGCACGACTGAGTTTCTTTAACACTTATGAACCCGTAAAGATCTTCATAATCCTCCGCTTAACGTGATATGAATGAATGACCCACTTGATCTTCAATCTCCCTCACTCGGCTGAATCTACGGACGATAATTGCGTGCAAAACCCCCAAATCCTCTATGATCTTGGAGGAGAAAACCCTTAAGATTTTTCCAAGAAAAACCCACAGCTTTTCTACCCAATCTGAAATCTCTCTATCTTAATTGGACATTATCACCATAAATTGCACCTTGATCAAGAAAGATTGTTGTGTGTGATTGTTGATTGATGCAAAGAAGGAGAAGATGAAGAGAATGATGTGTATCTATTTCACTTTTCTTGTTGACCTCTGTAATATCTCAAAATTTGCCCTTTATTGTTTTTACCTTAACTGGTTTATCGCTTCACATTTTATCTGCATTTTCCATTAGGTCATAATACTCACAATCATGCATTTCATGGGGCCCCTAAGGCATGAGATCAAATAATGCACCTGTGTCAGATGTTCTCTACTTCAGGTGATCATACTCGAGGTTCTAAGGCACGCTACAAAAGATCTTGGTACGAATGGTGGTCCTTCTTAAGACGTTCAAGAGAAGGGTATTAGAAATAATATTGGTATGTTTGCAAAAAAATCAAAGTCACAAGGAAAACATTTTGTGCTTCAATTCAACAATCAATTGCGGTTAAATCTCTCAAGAGGAATGTATGTCAATTCGAGTCCAAGTGGTTTGGTGTTCGAGCCCAAATGACAATTGCTTTTGTCACTAACCAATGACTAATGTCTAATTGGCTGCCTATGAACGGAAAATCCCACTCCATCGATACTGATTTCTTATGAAAGACATAGAGGGCACAGGGGAGAGAAAGGAATGATCTATTCTCCAAGTCACCGGATTGAATTCCAGCTTTAGTTATCGGACAAACTAGCAAGGGAAAATAAAATAAAAGAAACCGTTCGAGGGGAATTCACATTGCACGAAAACATTGAATTACAGTAGAAAAATTCAATAACAAAAGATAAAGTTCATTACAGAAATTCAGTTGTAGTTACAACAATAATAGAACAAATTACAAAGAAGAAAAAGAGGATTCAAGGCTATGAAGCAAATCCGGCGACTTGTATCTACAAGGTTCTGTTTTATCCGAACTTCATGGGAGTACATGGTCGACCTTATAACAGCCCCTGGAATTCTTGTTCCATGTTTTGTTGATCATTCATTAAAAGGCCATAATTCGTCTCGTACGACGTCGTTTGGCAACAGGGTGAAAGTTTATCCGGAGATATTTCTGAGTTTGAGACTTTCGAAAGAGGAAACAAGTACAAACAATTTGCTTATGCCGGGAAAGAATTTGTTACTGGAAAGGAAGAAGTAAAGAAACCGTTAGATGAATTTAAAATATGTCGAATATAGAAGAGATCAAGGCAAGTGGTAAGCAGACCTGATAATTATTCTTGCACGTGTGGAAGATCCCCATCTTGGATCGAGTGGATCAGTTCATTTCCCTCGCAGCAAAGAAACCGCAGAATGAAAGTCAAAGAGGTTTCTGCAAAGGAGAAATCCAATCGGACTCAAAAGCTTCGGGAAGTTTACTTGAAAGCGGAATTGTCGCTCCTTTGAATTTGTTTTCCTGAAAATTCTCATGATCATATAAGTTCTCAAAATGAGGCTAGAAAAATAAGGATAATTCTCCGGTAAAGAAAAGAAGATTCAGAATAAGAGGGCTCCGATATAAACTGATGGAAAGAGAGGTTAAGGGAAATAGTTCAGGAATGACTTAACTGCGAAGCAATTCGAAAAAACGAACCCTCCTTTGGCTTTCAATCCACAATTGGCTTCATTCTTTCACTCTTCCACCATAAAATCAAAATCTGCAGAAAGGATAAGTTTTCAGTTACCAGTTTTCTAATCAATGATAACTGAACCAAAAATAAACTAACTAAATTAACCAACTTCTAACAGATTTCCAACAGAATTCTAACAGAGTCATAACAAACTATTTACCTGAGAACTTTCCAGAACCATCCTCAAGCATTTTCTATAAATCAGGATCAGATCCTTCATCTAAGCTTTTCAACCATTTTTCTTTTTTTGATCTCCATTTCTTCATTCAACCTCTCTCACACACCATTCTCCTTCTCCTTCTACAATCTTCTGACCTCACCATTCTTCTTCCATAACCCTCCTGAACCATTATTCTTCAAGCATCCATCAATCCAATCTTCTTCTCCCATAATCTTCTTCAATCGGAACCATCTTCATCGCACCAACCTTCCTCTCCAATCCACATCCATATCCAACCTTCAGTTCATACATCCATTATTCGATCAACTGCATCAACAACAATAAGTAGATTAAAAGAAGAAGACGAAGTCGTACAAAAGAGAGCTATTGACACATACCTCACCAAAGGCATCGCAGATTCGTAAATGATTTGAGAGTTCGTCGTCGACATCACATCGGTCTTCGAATCTTCATCTTCTGTGTGCAAGGCCTTCGAAAAAGCTGAGTGAAAGCGTCACTTCTCTTTTCTCCGCCACAAATCACTCGGCTGACATCTTCATCGCAACTCTATTACTCCATCAAGGTGCGAATCTGAGTTTGTTAAGCATGCTTATGTGATTGGTGTGTTAGGGTTTCGATTTAATTCCGTTTCTTTATCAAGTGTATAAGCTAGGTTTAGAAGGGGGTTTGAGAGGATTAAGCTCTTGTTTCGGTTTAGAATTAGTGAGAGGTTGAGTTTAGATGGCGGTGAGGTTTGAATTCGGGGAAGACGGATGGTAGAAGAAGATGGAAAGGAAGTTTAGGGCGAGAGATTAGGAGGCGGCGAGAAAGAGTGAAGAATGGGAAAACGGCGGTGTGAGGGAGAAGAATAAAGAAAGAGAAGTTGCGATGGTGAAGAAGAAGGAGAAGAAGAAGTTGAAACAGCTAGGGTTGGCGGCAGAAGTGATGAGAGGAAATTAGGGTTTCAGAGCCTTTGTTCTTCCCTCTTTTGTTTCTGTTTTACGTTTTGTAAATTTTTGTTTATCTATTGTAATTATGAAAACAATTAGGTAGATTAGTAGGATTTAAGAGGAGAATCTTGGAAATCATGTTTAATTAAGAGGAATAATAGATATTAACCTGCATTAATCACCGTTTTTGGTTTTGTACCGATGGAGACTTGATGAGAAGGTCTTTGGGTTCCTGGCCACACCGGCGGTGACACTTGTCACCGTCCGGTAGGCCTTCAAAATTTCATTGCTATCCTCACCTCCATTCTAAGCCCATCAAGAAAACAATATGAAAACATTGCTGAAGGCGCCTCCCCTGGCTTCCATGCGAATTGGGCTTAGTCTGTTTTGCTAATTACACCACCCGTTAGAGGCCCATAGAAAAAACAACATAAAAAATCGTTTTTTGCACCTCCCTTCTTTTTTGCGCATGGGCCCTGGCTCTATTGCTATCTTCACCCCCATATTGGGCCCATATTGAGGAAAACAACTAAAAAATAATGCTTAATTCACCCCCTGTTTTTCTTTCTAGAATTTAATTTTAGTTTTATATAGTTTCCAAATAAATCAATAAAAAATAGTAAAAAATCATAGAAAAACTCTATAAAAATTTCAGTAGCTTAATAATCCATTTTAGAAATCTTTGGTATTTTTATTTTCTGAATTTTGGTTATTTTTCGTTTTAATTCTGATTTTTCTTTTAATTAGCTTTTATTGAATTTCCTTTAATTGTGCTTGAGCTTGTTCATTTTATTTTAGTAACTTCCAGTAACTTTTTTAGCCCATTCTTTTTGCTGTAATTAGAAGACTAATAAAAGTACTTAGGATATTTTTTGTAGATTTTTTAGAATATTTTACCTTAGGTTTTAGAGGCCAATTCTTTAGAAATTAAGGATTAGTTCATAGCTGAAAATAATCATTTTTTAGACCTAGTTAAAATTTGATTTTGTAGGATTCCTTTTAGTATAATATTATAGGTAGTTTTAGGACCCTATAGGTTTAATTCCATAATTTTTCCAGAAGTTTAGCTATTTTTTTAGAATATTAATTCTTAGGCTTAGTTACATATAATTCCCATTTAGTTTAGGCTAGGATACTAAAGTTCAATAAAAATAGTCTAGATTAGATTTAATCCTAGAATTTAATATAGACTTAGGTTAGTTTAATTTGGATTTTTAGAATGGACATTAGGCTTGACCTTAGTTTAGAACTTAGGCTTAGAGTTTCATTTTCATTAGAACTAGAATAAATAAAATAGGACTATTTGTAATTCATGTCTTTAAATGCATTTTAGAATTTTATTTCTTATGTCCAATTTTATTGTTTTTGCCTTATCATTTGATTTTATAACTTGAATAGGTTTCTCCATTGTTCTTAGAATCAACTTAACTTCCTTAGGAAGTAAGTTGAGTTCTAGTAGTTTTTAGTTCCTTTTTCATTAGGCTTAGAAACCTCATTAACCATAGGACCTCTCTTGTAAATAAACAAAAATTAGGATTGAGTCTTAGTCCCCTTTTGATTTTGCCTTTTTTGCAATTTGAGTCATTCTCTTCTCATCTTCAAACAAAATCCAAAAACACTTAACAAATAAATGAAAGGATTCCTTGTGTATAGCCTTATTCCATGAAGCACTTGCATTCATTCCATCTTGGAGTGGTGTAAGCTTGTCTATCATGATGCACAAGTCTCATTAAGGAGTTGTTCACAAAGAAAAACTTAAAAGACACTTCTTCACAAAAGCAACAAAAACATTTAATAAAGTTCAACAAGCCAGTGAACTTAAGCCCTAATCTTAGGAAACCAGTCTTGGATAAATTCTCCTTGCTGGGTATGCTTGTTCTATTATTCCATCTTGGAATGTAGTATCAAGTGTACATTCCACGGAAAAGAGTTTGAATTCACTTCCTTGTGCCAAATTCATATAAAAACTTTTAAAAGCCAAAAACAAACAACAAGCGACTATCCTGCAGGAACTTCTTTTCTCATCTCATTCACTCACAACGCGAACTCGCGGCGACTTGTCACACATGCAAGACGGTAAACGCACTCGTACCAGACGAGCCTGCAACACCTGAGCATAGACATACGCAGTTCCAGCATAAAAAACACAAACAAATAGTTCCCGCCTTAGTTAGGCGAACTACGTCGACTCTGATCCTCATTATCCCGATGAGGTACGTAGGCAGCGGGGTAGGGCCCGTTCGAGCACATTCTTTATTTTCCCTACATTTTCCCCATTCTTTCATTCCATTTGTCAATTCCATTTCATTTCTCATTTCCATTTTATTCCAGATAGTCATTCTTTCCTTTGAACAACATATTATTTCTCACCCTTTGAAACAAAACAAGCAAGCGTGGATCCCGTCGGGTACGACGGACGATCTGGGGTGCTAATACCTTCCCAGGTCGTAACCGACTCCCGAAATCAGATCTTTGGTTCGCAAGACCTTGTCCTTTCCTTCTTCCTCAGGTTTGTGCAACATTACCTTTCCCATTCATTCGGGATAAAAATGTCTGGCTGGCGACTCTACCTTTTCCGCGCCACTTTCGCGTTTGTACTAGGATGAAAATCCCAGGAGCGACAGCTGGCGACTCTGCTGGGGATCTAACCTGATTCTTCCGGTTTCCCTTGTAGAGTCAATCCTAGCGCCTGTTTGGTTTTGTTTCTTTGGGTGTTTATATGTTTGCTGCCGTGTGCTTTAAGTTTAGCTTTGCTGTTTTCATTTACAGCTTTTTATTTACAGCTTTACTTTATCGCATTTATTTATCGCTTTCAGTATTTTATTTTCCATGCATCATACTGGACTGTCTGGCTGTGCTGGTTTTCATTTTTTCTGTGGGATGGGGTTACTGTGAGATGAGCTCGTAACCGGGGCTCGAGTGCACCCTAAGACTTAGAGTGGTTCCACTTTGGCTTCATGGCATCTTGCTATGTTGGTAGTAGTGATTTCCACACCTTGACTTGCGACCTTCTCGGGAATGTATTGATACCGGAATCTTTCTGGGTTGATGCGCTACCTTGATAGTTATGTGCAGTCAGGGGACCGATCATTGAGAACCCTTGTGGAAACCTCCCTCTCCAGTGATGACAGTGGCAGACCACATTTGTTGGCAAACCCACTCGCATCCGAGGGCCCACTGGGAACTCGCATAGGATGGCCTGGTTCTCTCATAGGAATTCAGTTAAAGCAAACTGATCGTATGACGATAGTATTGTACCCTTCGGGATGAATGTACTATTGTTTCTCGACTCAGTGCTTGAAGCTGGAGACTTGTGAGGGATGCTTATTTTTCCGGACTCAACTGAGACCTCCCTGAGTAGTACATAATGCCAAACCGATTCCTTGATTTGGTCATGAGCCATCTCTCGGAAATGGTGAACGTATTATTGCTATTCGGCCTCGAGAGTCCGTGATGTTTGACCCGAGTAGCACACCTGTGAGATTGGGAGGGGTTTACAGGTTTGTAGGAACCCTGATACCTTCAGCATACCCACTTTGCCTTTGGTTCAGTTTTGTGATCTGAATTTCTGTTCTTAAGATATGGATCCCGGATCAGAGGGATGTTTATTGTGATATCTGGATTTTGAGACCTGGCACCGACACCTGATTATATGATTGTCACATCACAGACACTTCACTGATCACATGCCTTGTCTTGCATAAGCATCATATCATCATTAATCATTTTGTGTTCTTTTTATTCTCAGGGTTCATTACCTCCTAGGTCCTGGTCATATTTGCTACTTCAGCATGGAGATTCCGGGGAAGAGAAATGTTCATTATACTTTCCCGCAGCCAGAGACAGAGAGTGTTCAGGGTTTGATTAGCTTGATGGGTGACCGAGTCCTTGATGATTTCAGGAAAGAGTATGGCAAGATACTGAATTATGTGAGCAATCCCACAGTCGACCAGAAAGATAGCTTGCATTCTTTGTTGCAGTTCTATGATCCACAGCTGAGGGTCTTTGTTTTTCCTGATTACATCCTGGCACCTACATTAGAGGAGGTTTCTAGCATGCTGAGTGTTCCTGTTAAGGAGGGTGTACCTTATTATGTTTCAGAGAGGATCCCTTCTCATGAGGATATCACTACTGCCTGTCATTTGAGTATGCTTAGACTCAAGATGGGATTAGAGGCTGGCCAAAGTAAAGGGATGCCTTTGGACTTTCTTGTTGCAGAGGCACATGTCATGGCATCGGAAAAGAAGTGGGCAGACTTCAAAGCACTGTTAGCCATGATAGTATATGGAACCAGTTTGTTTCCAGGAGAGAAAGGGCTAATTAGCATGGAGGCCATCACCATCTTCGTCAAGAGAAATCCTGTTCCTACATTGCTAGCTGACTTTTATTATGGAGTTCACCACAGAAATGAAAAGAGGAAGGGACATGTAAACTGTTGTGCTCCCATATTTGCTGATTGGTTTGTAAGGCAACTCCCTAAATCAGGACCCTTTCAGGATTTGAAACAATCTTGGAAGTGGTCCAAAAGATTAATGGGCTTAACCTCAGCTGACATTGCTTGGGGATGCAACAGAGACTTGGTGGGCAAAGAAATGTTGGTCAGTTGTGGTAGCTTTCCAAATGTGCCTTTGATGGTAAGGAAAGGTGGGATTAGCTACAATCCTATCTTGTCCAGGAAACAGTTCGGCTATCCTTTAAGAGACGTACCTTTGATCGAAGATGCAAATGAGTCCTTATATTTTCCAGCAGAGGGAAACTCCAAAATGAGCATGCTAGCATCCCAAGCTTGGGAAGTTAGGGTGATGAAAGGAAAGAAAGATTTTGGAAGAGTAGATCCTAATACCTATGATCCTTTCGCCAGCTGGCTGAAGGATCGTGTGAAGACTCATCTTCTACCATTTTCTAGAGAGACACCTCTCTACCCTAAAGAGGTAGCACCAAGGACTTCGGTACCTTTGAAGGAATATCAGAAGTTAGAAGCTTTGGTTAAGCAACTTAGGGTTGAAAATCAAGAGGCTCTTAATTCTTGTCAAAAACTGATGATCCAGAACCGTCGATTGGAGGATAGAGCTGTACAAGCCGAGGAAATAGTCCGTCTCAAGCAGAAGGACTTTGAAGATAGAGAGCTCTACTTCCGAAAGAAAGGTTTAGCTGAGACTCACAAGACTGCCCAACGCCGAAGAGAGAAGAAAGATCTTAGTGAAGCCAATGAAGCTGTTACGTTATGGCAGGAGAAATGGGACGACAATTTGAAGAAACAAAAGGAGTTAGACGCCAAGCACAAGCAGGAAATCAAAAGCCTTCAGGATTCTTTGGATGGGCAGAAAGAACTCCTCAGGAAGGCTTATCATCAAGAGAAGGACCTTCTCCAGCGCTTAGCAGAAAGCCAGCAGACACTGAAGGAAGCTCAAAAGGAAATTGAAGACTTGAAGTTGAAAGCTGATGTGAAAAGGTCGAAGGCCGAATCGAGTCAAAGCAAGGAGAATGAGGCAGCATTCCTACAGCAGATCAAGGAGTTACACGCTTCTTCTGATACGAGGGACCTCCTCATTCAGAGGCTCATCCAGGAGCCCGGTCATCCAGATGTAGTTCAGCTGTTCCAGAGTGTCAAACGCCTTAGCTGGAGATTGAAAGATATAGAGTTCCCTAGGGTTTAATTTCATGTTATTGTACTCGGATTACCCACAGGCTTGTTGTGGGATTCCCTATATGTGATGTACTTTTGTTGTGATTGGCACCCTTCGGGGACTTTGTATTTTCAAACTCCAGTTTATATGATTTGATTTGTTCTGGATTTCTTGTTCGTTATTTGCACCGACACGGAATAATGAGCACCAACTCTCCACGACCATCGTTATGTTTGAATATTACTTGGGTCTTCTTCCCAATTCTTATCTTCTTAATGCCAGGACCAGAAATAGGAAAAGACTCGGGAATAAAAGGAACACACTGCATTGCATACGCATCATTTTCATTTTGTCTTTGTCTTTGCAGGTTTTTCTTCGGGGTGTTTAATTTATCTGTGTTCAACAGGCAAAGATTGCGAGGGCCGCCAAGACCCGGTACCTTCGACAAGATATCCCTCATCGGTACGCGACCCGAAGCAATCAAAGAACAGCAATGGACGCCATGCAGAAAGAACTCAATGAAGTTCGTACCAAGATGGCAGAATTTATGACCCTGATGTAAGGGATGGCCCAGGGGCAACAGGAGCTGAGAAATGCAATTCAAGGGTTAACTCCTCCTAATACTAATGCTCAGGCAACCACTCCCGGTGGGCTAGGGGCTCCTCCCAACACTAACAACGGCCCAAGTGGACCTCATGTTCCAGATCCAGCTATGGCTACGTATGTTCCTGTGCACGATAGGCAGGAGGACCAATTCCAGTATTTTAATAATGATATGGGTTTCGGCGGTGATGGAAATCTTAATGACTTCTTGGTGCTTGCGGAGAAGGTCAAGGCCCTAGAGTGCAAAGACACTTTGGGGATTGACGTGTCAGATATGGGTTTAGTGCCTGGGGTGGTCATTCCACACAAGTTCAGACCACCAGCTTTTGATAAATACAACGGCAGCTCTTGCCCGAAAACTCACCTACAGGCCTTCTACAGGAAGATCGCGGCCCACACGCGAGATGAAAAACTCTGGATGTACTATTTCCAGGATAGTCTTTCTGGAGGATCCTTGGAGTGGTACATGAAGCTGGAGATGAGCTCTATTAGAAGCTGGAAGGATTTGGGAGAAGCCTTCCTCAGACAATATCAATACAACATTGACATGGCACCCAGCCGCACTCAGCTTCAGAGCTTGACATAGAGGAGCTCGGAGAGCTTCAAAGATTATGCACAGAGGTGGTGTGAGGTAGCCGCCCGAGTGCAACCACCTTTATTGGAGAGAGAGATGGTCGACCTTTTCCTGAATACCCTCTGTTGCACCCCAAAATTTGCCCTCACAATACAAGACTTTGTGTTCTAAGAAGGTTCACAAGGTTCACAAGTTTCCCAACACTTTCAAGACCTTTCATGAGGTTCATAAAGTCTACAAGTCACTTTATGAAGGTTCACAAGGTTCACAAGTTTCTTAACACCTACAAGACCTTTCATGAGGTTCATGAAGTCTACAAGCTACTTTATGAAGGTTCACAAGGTTCACAAGATTCACAATGCTTTCAATACCTTTCATGAGGTTCATGAAGTCTACAAGTCACTTTATGAAGGTTCACAAGGTTCACAAGTTTCTCAATGTTTATATAACCTTCCATGAGGTTCATGAAGTCTACAAGTTACTTCTTGAAGGTTCACAAGATTCACAATGCTTTCAATACCTTTCATGAGGTTCATGAAGTCTACAAGTCACTTTATGAAGGTTCACAAGGTTCACAAGTTTCTCAACATCTACAAGACCTTTCATGAGGTTCATGGAGTCTACAAGTCACTTTATGAGGTTCACAAGGTTCACAAGCTTCACAATACCTCCCATGAGGTTCACAAGAAATTTTATGATGGTTCACAAGGTTCACAAAGTTCACAATTGGTCAAAAGAGTTGACAATTCCCTCAGACAATGCACCTCCTAAGCAGTGCATCCCAAACTAGGGTTTTGACTTTAATCAGGCTAAATGGACTTCCAAGACCTCAAGTGAGCTTCATAACATCTTATATGTGTATAAGAACCCACATGACAAGTTTCAAGACTTTTCTCAAAAGTTTGCTCAGTCAGATGATCAGATAAGTCAAAATCAGTCAATGCAGTTAAAAAGTCAAACTGAGGTCAACTGTGGTCAAACCAAAGTCAAACTTCATGATTTTTTGCCAACATCAAGTATATGAAGTAAAATTCATCATTTGATTAAGGGTTGATCATGATTCATCAAGGAGATTCCAGATCATCAAGAATCAGGAGTTTCTAAATTAGGGGTTTCTTAGTAAAAGTCAACTGAACTTTGACCAGCCATAACTTTCACATGCTTCATCACCAAGTCTCCATCCAAATCTCATTTTGAAGGAAATTGAATTCTCTACAACTTTGTGTCTCACAAGCCAAGCCCAAAAATGCTTCATTTGGAAGGTATGAGCTAAGACATTATAGGTCATTTCAAAAGTCAACAAAACGTCAACAACTTCAAAAGGACATAACTTGAGATTGGTAAATGATATGGACATGAAACCAATGGGGTTGTTTAGAGGACTCTTCAAGATTTCCAAAATGTCCAAGAACACCCTCATACCATTAAAATTGAGGGAGATGTGCCCTTGCAAAGTTGGGAAATTTTGTGATGGTTTATGATGAAAATGGAGGTTTAGAACCAATTCTTTCCAAATGGGCTGGCCAAATTGTGATCCAATCCACACATTATCATCATGCACGACCCAAATGATTAAAAATCAGAATTTTTATTATTTTATTTTTATTTATTTTGATTTAATTCATAAAAAATCATTTTAAATAAATATAAAATATGAAAATGCAATATTTAATGGAGATTTGGTTTCTAGAACATCTTCAATGCTGATTGGAATTGAAAAGGAATGAGATCATGAGATTTGTCCAAAAATAGCAAGCCTTCATACACAAATATTTGAATTTTAAGACATGATCAATTTCAATCTTTTTGAATCAAAATTTCCACATGATCAATCAATATTTTGACCTAGATTCAATCTCCTATAAGTACTAAACATAATGCAATCCTCAAGACACGAATTCTCTGCCTCTAAGTGTAAGTTCCATTGTTCAAAAAATCATCCAAAAGTCACATTCGGATTTCTTCATACAAGTGGTTTTAAGAATGATTCTGGACAATTGGATTGAAGAATGAGTGCTTAAACCGCAAACGGCCATAACTAGGGTTTACCAACCTCAATTAGGGCTTTGTGATTTATCATATATAAATGAATTTCAGGAACGTGGTGATGTTGTACGGACCTCCAGGAATTCATTGCTCTCATTAATTTTAAGAAATTTTGCTGTTTGCTTGGTGATTGTGAATACACAGGTTTATGCACGCAGGAAAAATGGAAGGAAATTTCTCAGGAAATTTCGCAGGAAAACCTGCGAAATCTCAAGGAAGAAGAAGACTGCTTCCCGCGCGTTTTGAATTCAAATAATTTGTATTATATTTTATCAATTAGTTGTTGTTTTAAATCACAACAGCTATGTTGTCCCAGTGGTTGGAAGCGTGCATGTACAAGGGTTTGGTCTGGGGTTCGATTCCCCGTTGGCTGCATTTTGTTCTTTTATTTTGCTTATTTTACAGGCTTGACATATAATCAACTTTGGTCATCATACTACCAGAAGGGCTCTCCCAGCCGGGCGGATAGGCGTGCGTGTGAATGATCAAAGGTCCTGGGTTCAACACCACCCCAGGCCTTTTTGCTTCTTGATTTTTCTTGATTTTTCCAGGCAATGCACAAAAACAACTCCTCTTCCTTTCCTCTCACCTGCGCATGGGGTGGTCTGGTGGTGTGTCTTGCTGCTGGTAAACAAAGCCTCCTGGGTTCAAATCCCAGCCAGGTTTGTTTTGACATTTTTTTTTATTTTTTGCTTTGTTTAATTATATTTAATTGATTTAAGTTTTATTAATAAAAATAATTTTTATAAAATGTTATTCAATGTTTATAATATTCAAAAATTCATATTTTTCTTAATTCAAAAAAATTATTTTCTTTTACTATGTCATTAAATTATAATATATGTATATATTAAAATAATTTTATATTAAAAACTCTTAAATATTTTTCTAAACAAAACCCTAATCTTAAAAAAACCCTAGTTTATTTTTCTAAATACTCATTAAAAAACCTAATTGTTATTTTCTAATTCTCAATTGTCATGTATATATTTATTTAATATAATCTTTTATATAATTAAGTTTTTTGTAAATATATTTATAACTTATGTGAATATTTTAAAATTAGTTTGTAATTTAAATTATATGTAAATAATTTTAAATTGAGCCTATAATATTTTAATTTTATAATTATAATATGTCTAAAAATAAATTAATAATTTGTACATAAATTAAAATGCTATAATAATTATTTAATTGTTCATATTAAAAACCTAACTATTGTTTATTATTTTAATTTTGTTCTTATAATATTTTGCTAATTATATTTATTATTATTACTAATCACATTATTACTAATCCATTTATTTTTTTAATTATGCTTATTATTATTTTACTAACCTTTATTTAATTCTTTATTATTATTATTAACCCCTATTTTGCTTATTTATTTATTGCTTATATTTTGCTTATATATTTATTTATTTGCTATTCATTTTTAATTTGCTTTTTATAATTATGTAATTGCTCCTTGGTGTAAATTTTGTAAATATTTAATTTATTTAATTTTTATGTTATGGTTAGTAATTTAGGGAGTGTAAACATGTATTCTATTTAAAATAAAATTTAGATCATTTTAATCAAAGATAAATTAATATTAAACACTCACACACGTAAGTCGATTTTTAATCGCCATCTCACATTTCTAAGGTTATCCCTCAATGTTGCCTAATCATAATGTCAAGTGGGGTGTATAAAGCAAGTCCCTTAAAAGAAAAATCATCAAGTCCCTAATGGTTGCCTTTAAAGATCAAGTCCCTTTCGAATAATGATGACAGTCCCTCCTAAATGCTTAATACACCTCACAGTTGTCTTCATAAAAACAGATGTCCCTCACATGTCCCTTACATCCAAGGTAATGACTACCTATTCCTTAATAATAGGGATAGTCTTACCATTTAAAGGATAAAGAACAGAAAAGACTTTAAACTTTATGGTAGGTACCTCCTAGTTGCTTGCTCACTTCATTCAAATTTTTCAAACACTTAACAAATTTCAAACAAATTTTCAAACACAAGTTTTTACGCATCCGTACATGGATCATTATTAACTCATATGAAAATTTTCTATTCACACACTTCACACTTTCAAAAACAATTCAAAAGTGAGCTAAGTAACTAAGAGCCCATGGATAACCATGGATGTAAAGGGTGCTAACACCTTCCCTTTACATAACCTACCCCCCGGACCCAAAAATATCTCTTAAGGTCATTCCTGTTCTTTTATACCCTTTCCTTTTGGATAAAATAAAAGTCGGTGGCGACTCTTGCTATCCGCAACATAACTAAAGTCAGTTCTCCCACCGTGTTACAGAACTGACGACTCTGCTGGGGATTTAATATTAAAGAGGGGTACCCTTAGGAATTAAGATCACTTTAAATTGTTTGCCTTGTTTGCTTTATATTATCTTGTTGGGATGCTCTTATGTGTGAAAGGTCCTAACCCGGATCTAGTGTACCTTAGGTAAATGGCAATAGACCAAGGAAACTGTACGACGTATATCGATACGGTTGATCTGGTGGCCATAGTTAGTGCGACTTCTTGGCTGGTGCTTATGTTCCTTAAGTCAAGTTGAGGATAATATGAGGCTGCCATATGTTGTCAATGCACTAACTAACTTTTAGAACCCTAGTTAACTCATCTTGGCCTTTAGAAAGTAGTGAGGTAACCGGCTTTGGTGCAGACTGAAGTTGGTTGACACTCGATACTACGCTCATTGAGATCTTAAACTTGGAGGGTTTTGGTTGGCAAGTAAGTTGCCTTCTGATCAACTACCCTTGTGAAGGATCAATGATATTGAGATCCCTTAGAACCTGGTTACTTTTGTAGGACAGGATGAACCAACTAACTTCAGGGGAGGGTACTTACCTTAAACCTCATGCAAGCCTTTAAACCTAGGGCTATGGTGTGACTTGTTTGTGTGTGCCACATGTTTGTGATTGAGCATAACATCATGACATCATCATGCATCATAAGCATAGCATTTTCACTAACCATTTCAAGGACCAAAGGATTTATCTTTGTTCTTTGTTGCAGGTCATGGCTTCTGCTCGTAGGAACACCATCAGGATCAACTTTATGGGCATACCTCCTAAGCTTAAAGAGTTGGTTTCTCAGGTATCTGATCATTCCCAGTTCATCAAGAGACATGGTCACTGTTGCACCCCAAAATTTGCCCTCACAATACAAGACTTTGTGTGCTAAGAAGGTTCACAAGGTTCACAAGTTTCTCAATGCTTATATAACCTTTCATGAGGTTCATGAAGTCTACAAGTTACTTTATGAAGGTTCACAAGGTTCACAATCTTCTCAACATTTACAAAACCTTTCATGAGGTTCATGAAGTCCACAAGTTACTTCTTGAAGGTTCACAAGGTTCACAAGTTCCATAATGCTTTCAATACCTTTAATGAGGTTCATGAAGTCTACAAGTCACTTCTTGAAGGTTCACAAGGTTCACAAGATTCACAATGTTTACATAACCTTTCATGAGGTTCATGAAGTCTACAAGTTACTTCTTGAAGGTTCACAAGGTTCACAAGATTCACAATGATTACAAAGCTTTCCTGAGGTTCATAAGGTCTACAAAGTCACTTTATGAGGTTCACAAGCTTCACAATACCTCCCATGAGGTTCACAAGACATTTTATGATGGTTCACAAGGTTCACAAAGTTCACAATGGGTCAAAAGAGTTGACAATTCCCTCAGACAATGTACCTCCTAAGCAGTGCATCCAAAACTAGGGTTTTGACATTAATCAGGCTAAATGGACTTCCAATACCTCAAGTGAGCTCCATAACATCTTATATGTATATAAGAACCCCCATGACAAGTTTCAATACTTTTCTCAAAAGTTTGCTCAGTCAGATGATCAGATAAGTCAAAATCAGTCAATGCAGTTAAAAAGTCAAACTGAGGTCAACTGTGGTCAAACCAAAGTCAAACTTCATGATTTTTTTCCAACATCAAGTATATGAAGTAAATTCATCATTTGATCAAGGGTTGATCATGATTCATCAAGGAGATTCCAGATCATCAATAATCAGGAGTTTCTAAATTAGGGTTTCCTTAGTAAAAGTCAACTGAACTTTGACCAGCCATAACTTTCACATACTTCATCACCAAGTCTCCATCCAAAGCTCATTTTGAAGGAAATTGAATTCTCTACAACTTTGATCTTGCAAGTTAAGCCCAAAAATGCTTCATTTGGAAGATATGAGCTAAGACATTATAGGTCATTTCAAAAGTCAACAAAAAGTCAACAACTTCAAAAGGGCATAACTTGAGATTGGTAAAAGATATGGACCTGAAACCAATGGGGTTGTTTAGAGGACTCTTCAAGCTTTCCAAAAAGTCCAAGAACACCCTCATACCTTTAAAATTGAGGAAGATATGCCCTTGCAAAGTTGGGAAATTTTATGATGGTTTATGTTGAAAATGGAGGTTTAAAACCACTTCTTTCCAAATGGGCTGCCCAAATTGTGATCCAATCCATACCATATCATCATGCACGACCCAATTGATTTAAAATCATAATTTTTATTATTTTATTTTTATTTATTTTGATTTAATTCATAAAAAATCATTTTAAATAAATATAAAATATGAAAATATATTTTTGGATGAAGATTGAGCTTCTAGAATCTCATCAATGTTGATTGAAGTTGAAAGAGAAAGAAATCATGTGATTTATCCAAAAATAGCAAGCTTTCATGAGCCAATATTTGAATTTCATGACACCATCTTTTTCAATCTTCAAATATTAAAACTTCCACATAACTAATCAATTTTTTGACCTAGAATGATTCACATATATATACTAAACACAACCTTAGCCCTCATTCACGAATTCCAGCAGCCAAGAGTAAGTTTCAAAACCTCAAATATTCATCAAAAAGTGACATTCGGATTCTTCAATCCAAGAGGTTTCAAGGTAAAATCAAGACATAGACGTGTTCTTTGATCATCACTGAAGCTAAAGCATCACTCACATTCATCCAAATCATGCCATAATGCCTCACCCGAATTCAATTTGTTCTTGAATATAACTTTTTCGATTGCATTAATTTGTTGTGTTTCAATGAAATTTGCTTGGCTAATGTTGTTTGTTGTGTGATATAGATCGTTTCTGGACAGGAAAATCAAAGAAACCGTGGCTAATCCATAAAATGCCATTGTTAGGGTTTGGACCTAGGTTTAGGGATTTTTGATTTAGGGAACATAAATTGATTCTAAAGACATAGAACAAATCGTGTGAATGTCAGGATCATGTTGCTGTGTTTGATTTTGTGAAACTGTACGGTTTTGTTGGCCATTGATTTTTGTAGGTTTTGCTGGGAATTGCTTTTCGCAGGAAAACTCATAGATAATTTCGCAGCAAATTTCGAAGGGCCTGAGGAAGGAGACGACTGGTTTTGGCGCGTTTTCCAGAATTCAAAAATTGAGTATAATATTTTATGAATTAGTTTTGGTTTTATTTCATAACAGGTTGCTTGGCCCAGTGGTTGGAGGTGTGCGCATACATGAACTTGGTCTGGGGTTCGATTCCCCGTTTATGACATTTTGTTTGTTTATTTTGATTATTTCGCAGGTATAATATATAATCAATTATAGCCATCCAATTATCAGTTGGGCTCTTCCAGCCGGGTGGTGATGCGTGCGCTTGTGAATGTAAAGGTCCTGGGTTCAACTCCCACCCCAGGCCTTTTTCCTGCTTTCTTTTATTTTTCTTGATTTTTTCAGATGATGAATAAAACAAATTGAAGTTGTTTCATTATCACCCACGCATGGTTGGTCTAGTGGAAGGTTTTGGTGTTGGCAAGCATGAGGACATGGGTTCAAACCCAGCCAAGGTAAGTTTATTTTTTACCAATTTTTTCTGTTTTATTTGTTTAATTAAATATGTTCTTATTATTAATAAAGGAAAAATAAATTGAATTTGTAAATCATCATTTATATTTCTTTTTCTTAGAAAAATTTCTAAACTTTTGTTCTTTCAATTTTATGTAATTAAAATTATAATATATATTAGTTAAAATAATTTTGTATCTAAACAAACCCTAATTTTCTAAACAAACCCTAAAATATTTTCTAAAATAAAACTTGATTCTATTTTTTCTAAATAATTTTATTTTCTAATTCTTAATGTAATTATTATGTATATTTATTTATTTAATATGATTCTTGTAAATTTTGTAAATATGATTATTTTTTATGAACATGATATTTAAAATTTATTTCCTTCATAATGAGTAAATATTTTTTTTTAATAATTGTTGATATATATTTAGAAATAAGTAAAATTTGTAATAATTAAAACTTATAATTATATTATGTTCAAAAACTTTTATTCAATTATTCTTATTATATATTGGTGCTTATTATTCTAATCATGTTATTATAATATTTTTTCTATTTATTTCTATTAATTATTGTTGCTAACCATATTCTTATTTTTTGCTTATTATTTTTCTAACCTTGTCTATTTTTCTAATTATTAGTATTTCACTAAATTTAATTATTTTCACTAACTTTATTTATTCTTAATATTTCTACTAACCTTATTTTTTTAATTATTATTATTACTAACCCCTATTTATTTATTGTTTATTTATTATTTTAGCTTATTTATTTATATTTTGTTTATTATTTATGTTGGCTATTTATTTTAATTTGCTTATTATAATTTTGTAAATGCTCCCGGATGTAAATTTTGTAATATTTAATTGTTGCTATGGTTAGTAATTAGGGAGTGCAAAACATGTATTCTATTTAAAATTAATCTAGGTCATTTTAATCATAAGATAATTAATATTAAACACTCACACACGTAAGTCGATTTTTTAATCGCCGTCTCACTTTCTAAGGTTATCTCTCAAGTTGCCTAAATCATAAGGTCAAGTGGGGTGTATAAAGCAAGTCCCTTTAAAAATCATCAAGTCCCTCGTGGTTGCCTTTACGAATCAAGTCCCTTCGAATAATGATGATAGTCCCTCCTATATGCTTATTACACCCCACAGTTGCCTTCATAAAACAGAATGTCCCTCTCATGTCCCTTACCTCCAAGGTAATGACTACCTACTCCTTAATAGTAGGGATAGTCTTACCAATTAAAGGATAAAGAACAATAAAGACTTAAAACTTTAGGGTAGGTTCCTCTTATGTACTTGCTCACTTCAAAAAAACTTTTCACACTTGACAAATTTCAAACAAATTTTCAAAAACAAGTTTTTACGCATCCGTACATGGATCATTATTAACTATTATGAAAATTTTTCTATTCACACACTACACTTTCAAAAACAATTCAAAAGTGAGCTAAGTAACTAAGAGCCCATGGATAACCATGGATGTAAAGGGTGCTAACACCTTCCCTTTACATAACCTACCCCCCGGACCCAAAAAATATCTCTTAAGGTCTTTCCTGTTCTTTTATACCCTTTCCTTTTGGATAAAATAAAAGTCGGTGGCGACTCTTGCTATCCGCAACATAACTTAAAGTCAGTTCTCCCACCGTGTTACAGAACTGGCGACTCTGCTGGGGATTTAAATTTAAGAGGGGTACCCTTAGGGAATTAAGATCACTTTAAATTGTTTGCCTTGTTTGTTTTATATTATCTTGTTGGGGTGCTCTTATGTGAGAAAGGTCCTAACCCGGATCTAGTGTACCTTAGGTAAATGGCAATAGACCAAGGAAACTGTACGACGTATATCGATACGGTTGATCTGGTGGCCATAGTTAGTGCGACTTCTTGGTTGGTGCTTATGTTCCTTAAGTCAAGTTGAGGATAATATGAGGCTGCCATGTGTTGTCAATGCACTAACTAACTTTTAGAACCCTAGTTAACTCATCTTGGCCTTTAGAAAGTAGTGAGGTAACCGGCTTTGGTGCAGACTGAAGTTGGTTGACACTCGATACTACGCTCATTGAGATCTTGAACTTGGAGGGTTTTGGTTGGCAAGTGAGTTGCCTTCTGAACAACCACCCTTGTGAAGGATCAATGATATTGAGATCCCTTAGAACCTGGTTACTTTGTAGGACAGAATGAACCAACTAACTTCAGGGGAGGGTACTTACCTCTAAACCTCATGCAAGCCTTTAAACCTAGGGCTATGGTGTGACTTGTTTGTGTGTGCCACATGTTTGTGATTGAGCATAACATCATGACATCATCATGCATCATAAGCATAGCATTTTCACTAACCATTTCAAGGACCAAAGGATTTATCTTTGTTCTTTGTCGCAGGTCATGGCTTCTGCTCGTAGGAACACCATCAGGATCAACTTTGTGGGGATACCTCCCAAGCTTAAAGAGTTAGTTTCTCAAGTGTATGATCACTCCCAGTTCATCAAGAGACATGGTCACCTATTGGATCTAGTCACTTCCGGGTTCAATGAAGACATGATGAGTGTTTTGTTCCAGTTCTTTGACCCTAAGCATCATTGCTTTACATTCCCTGACTACCAGCTGGTTCCTACAATGGAAGAATTCTCTAAACTTCTGGGTATACCTGTCCTTGATCAAAGACCCTTCACAAGCTTGGAAAAAGAGCCTAAACCTGAGGTTATTGCTGCAGCTCTACATCTGAAGAAGTCTGACATTGTTCTAGAAACGAGAAGCGGAGTTAAAGGTATTCTTGCTAAGGTGTTGATAGAGAAGGCTCAAATGTTCTTGAAAGCTATGAGCTATGATGCTTTTGAGGAGATCTTAGCCTTGCTGATTTATGGCTTAGTGTTGTTCCCCAATCCTGATCAGTTCATAGACGTTCATGCCATCAACATATTCTTGAGTCAAAATCCAGTGCCTACATTGCTTGGAGATATCCTACATTCTCTTCATACCCGTACCACAAGGGCAAGGGGAACTTTGATGTGCAACATACCTTTGCTTTCTAGGTGGTTTATTTCTCACCTTCCTCGCTCAGTAATGAAGAATGAGCAAGGGTTCAGATGGTCCAAGAGAATTATGTCACTCTCTCATTCAGACATCCATTGTGAAATTCTGTGATCAGGTATGAGATGTCCTAAGAGATGTCCCAACACTTAATAGGACATTTGACAAATTTAACCAAAACTTAAACAGCAAGAAAAGTAAACAACACAGAAGTTTGTTAACCCAGTTCAGTGTATAACCACACCTACATCTGGAGGCTACCAAGCCAGGAGGAAATCCACTATTAGTAATATTAATTCTAGACTTAAACCACCCTGTTTAATCTATCACTTAATACTTACCCAATGCAATTTCTACCTAAGACTCACTTAGATAAGAGTACCCTACTCACTCCCCCTCAATCACCCAGTGATCAAGTTTACAAGTTTACTGAAATTGAAGACATCCTTCAAACAAAACAGCTTGATCTTACTTAACAGTTTCAATCAAGTCACAAATTCACTTTTGCTTAAAAGCTCATAAAGTGGTACATAAAAACAACCTGCTATTAAAACTCTAGACTCCCTATTTGGTCTTCTGTAATTCGTACCCAATTCTATGAGTTTCTGTTGCTTAAATAGGTATCTGAATTTTGGGCTTTCTGTAGAATGATCCAGCCCTAATGTGCAACAACTGTCACCTTGAATTTAGGGTTTGTTACCTCCTAGATTCTAGGTGCATTAGGTCTTCTGTTTTAATCTGAATCTTCAATATTAAACTCCCTACAGATGCGCCTTGTTCTGTTTTTATTCATCATTAATTAATTCCAGATAATTCTCCTTAAATATCTCTGATCTGTTAATCAATAATTAGTTCTGGAAGCAGGTCTGAGATGTCTCAACATCTGTTGGGACATCCTGAAAAACTGAACTTAGACATTTACACAATGTCCCAACATCTGGTAGGACATCCTGAAATAAGTTCATATACTCTGTTTGCTAATGTCCCAACATCTGATAGGACATTCTGAACTGAATTTAACATTTCTTGTTTGGTCAAAAATTCTGCCAATTCTTAAACATCTACAAACTCCCCCTTTGGCTAATTTTTGGCTAACATCTTTCCTGGTTTTCAGAGTGCAGCAGAAGTTCTTTTTATCAGAGTATATCATTACTTTTCTGTTGATTTTTATTTGAGATTACTCCCCCTCAAATATATATGTGTCCAGTCTTTATCCAGTCTTGTTTCAACAGAAAAACTTATTCAGTTCAGAAGCAAACAAACAAAATTTTTCATTCATTTAAACAGCAATTACATTTGATGTTGTTCTCCCCCTTGGTAGACACAAAATTAGGGGCCAAAGACACTATTACTGTCATTACATTGCTGTCATTACATTTGCCTCACATACATTGGTCACTCAGATTCATCACTATCAGTTGCTTCCTCCACTTCAGTGTCTTCATCTTTATCAGCTTCACTTTCTTCATCAGCCTCACTGTCTTCACCAGATGCAGCATTCTGATCTTCTTCACTTTCCAACCTTTTGATGATTTCCTCAAGCTTCTGCTTTCTAGCTTCAAGCTCTTTGCAGGTGCTTTTGAGCTCAGCAATTAAGGTCTTCCTGGAGATTGGATTCTTAGCAGTTGAGGGACCAGCAAATGTCCCAGCAGGTGCTTCAACATCTGCAGCATGGTGACTGAGAAATAATTTGTAGTGAAAAGCCAGGGGGCTTTCTCTTTTGCATGCTGTATCCTTGTCAGTGAGAATGCCAGGGTATTGATTGAGCACTATCCCACACAGCAATGATGGGAAGACTATTGGCAGCTTTGTTGCAGTAGAGATGGCATGCTTCATAGTCTGATCAAAAATATATGCTCCATAATCCATCTTGGTTTGAGTTCCCACAGCATAGATGAATCTGGCCAGACCAGTTGAGATTGATGAAGTGTGGTTGGTAGGCACCCAGTTAGCAGTTCCAATCCTGTTAAGCATGGCATACTTTCTGGTAAGCATGCTCACAGAGAGCTTTCCCTTCACAGGCCAAGCTTTGACCTAGTTTGCAGTGATCACCTTACAGATTTGATTATCTGTCTTGCCTAGCTCATTGGGTCCATCTGTGTCCCTTCCTAGATAATGATTAATGATTTGGGGAGAGAACTCAACACACTTACCTCTCACAAATACCTTTCTGAACTCTGAGGACTTACCATTGGAGCAATCCTCCTGAAGATTCACAATGAACTCTTTGACAAGAAGTTCATAGCAGGGAGAGAACTCTGAGACTGTCTTGAATAGTCCTGCAGCAGAGATTAGGTCAATGAGTTCTGTGCACTCAAGTGCATTGCTGCTCAGTTCTCTTTCCAGGGCAACCCTTCTTTGGTACACATACTTCCATCTGTTGACACTAGAGACAAGATGGAATGATATGTTGTCCAAAGGTGCTTCTGGAACAGCAGTTGAAGCTCTTGCTGGTGTTGGTCTTTTCTTGGGAGGAGATGTTGGGACATCTGATCCAACATCTGAATCTGATGGTGTTGCAGCTTTTCTCTTCTGGGTTTGAACTTTGCTCCATTGTTTTGAAGGACCAAAGTTAGCTTTAGCCTTGCCTTTCTTTGGACTAGCCTTCTTCTTCTCAGGGATGACAGGTTCAGCTTGCATCTTTCCTTTCCTGGACCTTAGTCTTTTAGCAATGCTTGGTTTCACAGATGATATGATCTCTGCATCAGAGTCCTGCTCCAGATTGACCACTGGAGGAGATTGAGCAGTTTCCTCTTCAGCTTGTTGATCAGCAGAGTTTTGTTCTTCAGTTGAGGCATTAGCTTGTTCCTCAGAGACTTCTTTATCACTTTCACTTGAGGCCTTTTTCTGGTCCTCAGTTTTTTCAGTATCAGCATCAGATGAATTTTCTTTGTCATCTGGAGATGTTCCAACATTTGTTGGGACATCTTGTTCTGCAGCAGTGTTCTCTGTATCTTGAGCTGGTTCTTCTTGAGGTGCAGGAATGGTGTTCAAAGGAACAGAGATCCCTTTCACCACTCTTTGTTCAGAGAAAACTTGGTTGACAATCTTCTTGATGGAATCATCAACATATTTGGAGTATTTTGTGGACATGTTAGCAGGAGAGGGGTTGCCTTTAGCTTTGCTTCTGATTTGATCTTTACATCTCTTTGGTGTTCTTGCCTTTTTAGTGTGAGAGGCACTTCCCCTGAGCTCGTCCAATGGTGTTGATGACATTGGCACAACAGAGATTGGAGTGGCATGAACCACGTCTTCCTTGTTGAGAATTTCCTCAGCTGTTTTAGGGTTTTGAGACATTGTAGAAGAAGATGGATGAACAGCTTTAGGGTTTATGATTTCTGAAGGATTGAGAGTTAATGTGATTCGCTTGTGATGGTATGATGAGAATCTTGATAGCTTCTTATAAGTAGTTACTAAATAAGTAGCCGTTACAGTACAGATGATTAGGGATGGAATTCCCAAGGATCTTGTCCAGACTAGCTTTGCCATCTGGAACTTATGCCATGCAATGTCATATGACATGTTGGCACATCTCATTAATTGCTAAATCTCACATAAACAGATTCCAAGTTTGCCCCTTAAATTCTCAAATTGAGTAGCATCCAATGCTTTGGTAAAGATATCAGCTAATTGCAAATCTGTAGCTACATGCTCCAATGAAATCACCTTTTCTTCTACAAGATCTCTGATGAAATGATGTCTGATATCAATATGCTTAGTCCTGCTGTGTTGAATAGGATTCTTTGATATGTTGATTGCACTTAAGTTGTCACAGTACAATGTCATGACATCCTGTGGGACATTGTACTCAGTGAGCATTTGCTTCATCCAAACCAACTGAGAACAACTGCTACCTGCTGCTATGTACTCAGCTTCAGCTGTAGATAAGGATACACAATTCTGTTTCTTACTGAACCAAGAAATCAGATTGTTTCCTAGAAAGAAGCATCCTCCTGAAGTGCTTTTTCTGTCATCAGCACTTCCTGCCCAATCAGCATCACAGAAGCCAGTGAGAATTGGTTTGCACCCATGAAAGTACATTATGCCATAGTCACAAGTACCATTAACATATTTAAGGATTCTCTTGACTTGATTGAGATGACTGACTTTTGGATCAGCTTGATATCTTGCACAAACTCCTACTGCAAATGCAATGTCTGGTCTGCTAGCAGTCAAGTATAACAAGCTTCCAATCATGCTTCTATATAAACTTTGATCTACATTCTCACCCTTTTCATCTTTAGTCAGCTTTAAATGTGTGGGAGCAGGAGTTCTTTTATGAGAAGTATTTTCCATTCCAAATTTCTTCACTATGTTCTTGGAGTATTTACTTTGGGAAATAAACATTGAGTCTTCCATTTGCTTTACTTGCAGGCCAAGAAAGTAGGTTAATTCACCTACTAGACTCATTTCAAATTCAGACTCCATCTGCTTGACAAAATGTTTGACCATCTTATCAGACATCCCACCAAACACAATGTCATCAACATATATTTGTGCAATCATGACATTTCCTTCTTCATCTTTAACAAATAGGGTTTTATCAATCCCACCTTTTCTGTATCCTTGCTTGATAAGAAATGTGGTCAGTCTTTCATACCATGCCCTTGGAGCTTGCTTCAGACCATAAAGAGCTTTCTTTAATTTGTATACATGATTTGGACAGCTTGGATCAACAAATCCTTTAGGCTGTTCTACATATACCTCTTCATGAAGATAACCATTAAGAAAGGCACTTTTCACATCCATTTGAAATAGCTTGAACTTTAAGATACAAGCAATTCCCAACAGTAGTCTTATTGATTCAAGCCTTGCTACTGGTGCAAAGGTTTCATCAAAGT
Organism: Lathyrus aphaca; assembly: GCA_963966055.1. NCBI lineage: Eukaryota > Viridiplantae > Streptophyta > Magnoliopsida > Fabales > Fabaceae > Lathyrus > Lathyrus aphaca. The sequence goes on from OZ014525.1 coordinate 35,843,253, forward strand.
CTACTCCTTCAACTTGAGTGTATCCTTGAGCCACAAGTCTAGCTTTGTTCTTTGTAACAATTCCTTGTTCATTTGACTTGTTCTTATACACCCATTTTGTACCAATCACATTTATGTCATCAGGTCTAGGTACAAGATTCCACACTTCATTCCTTGTGAATTGACCTAATTCCTCTTGCATAGCACAAATCCAGTATTCATCAGTGAGAGCTTCCTTGACATTTTTAGGTTCTATTTTGGAAACAAAACAAGAACCTGAAATCACTTCTCTTGATCTAGTGCTCACACCTCTGTTGGGATCACCAATGATCAAATCTTTGGGATGATCCTTCTGTATTCTGATGGAGGGAGGTTTGCTTAAATCTTCTGACCTTGTATCATTTTGAGTGAAGTTATATTGATCATTCTTTTCTTCAGCTTCAATCTTGATATCAGCAGATGTTCCAACATCTTCTGGGACATCTGTAGAAGTGTAACACCCTAATTTTTGCCCTAAGTTTGTTCCGCATATCATCTGCATTTTTGCATATCAAGCAAGATCATATTGGTTTCCGAGTTTCTCCTCAGATCGGGTCTATGCTTCGCAGGGGATCACCATTATTTTTACTGTCTTATGTTTGTTTATATTTACTGACTTCTAACGAAAATACAAAAAAATATGTTGCAGTGTTCTTCTTCTTCTCTGTGTTGCAGGTTTGCGAGGATGAGACAGTAATTTCACTCAGATGCGTTTGTTCAATTACAATGCGTTTTCAAGTGGATGTTTGACCTAATCTGGTCAAACTATTAAAAGATTGTGTTGATTGCCAGTTGTGTGTGCCAGTAATTCATTCATCAGGCATTGCGTTTTCAAAATACAAATTGGGTTGTGTGACAGTTGTTTTCTGTGCAAAGTTTTGGTTTGTTCATCATTTATCAGACAATGTGTTGCGGTGTGAATCTTCAAGTGGCTATCAGGTCATCGGGTCTTCAGTTCATCAATAATTTATTTGAGGATTTATTTTCCTCAGTTGGTTGCGAATCATCAGGGCATAATCAGACAGTTTTCAGATGACAGTTGTGGTTTGAATGGCAAGTTGCAAATCATCCGGCTGTTCAGTGGGTCTGTGTTGGTTGTGTCCATTCTATCAGTTAGCTTGTAAAAAAAAAAAAAAGTCAAAAGTTGGTTGTGAGCTTAGATCAAATTTCATATCCAATTCATTTTTTTATCCGTTTTATCCAATAACTATTTCCTTTCCATTTTCCTCGATTAAATCATTCCATTTTTTTTAATCCAAAATATCAATTTCCTTTTATCCATTTTTTTTTAGAACGCATTCAATTTTAACATTTTTTTATTCCATTTCCATGTTCACCAATATCCATTTTTTTTATTATTTTAACTCACAAATATTCATGAACCCCATTTTTTTTTTTTATATACAAGCCCATATATATTTTTTTTAAGCCCATTCATAAAAAATTTACATTATCATTGTTTTCCTTTTTCTTCATTATATGTTCATCTCATTAATACAAAATAATAAAAAAAAACACAACTTTAATACAAGTCTTTGGCCCAAACACCACATCCCAACTCCCGCATATACCATTTCCCACACATAGCAAGCCTTTGCATACATCAGCCTTTTGCCAGCCCAATGCAATTTCCTCCTGGCCCACCAACATCAATCCTTCGCCAAAACTCCCACACGCCTAACTTTTCCTCATTTTACCGCATATGCCGTACCCGCACATGAAGCCTTCATCAGCTGAAGGCGTACGCAAGCCGTACAAGCCAGGCCCAGTCAAGTCAAAAATAACCCACAACAACCTGTACGCACGCCATCAAACAATATCAAGCCGCAGGCCCAAGAGAAGTTTTCCTGCAGCACAAGCTAAGCTTCCCGTATCCTTCACTCCAGCCCAGTCAATCCGCAGCCAGACATCACATACCATCAGCCGCACGCCTTCTCGTATCAAGCCAAACAAAACATTTGATACAAGGCCAAGCCTTCATTCCCGCAAGCTACATCCGTACGAAACAAGACTTTCCATCAGCTCACAAGTCCAAGCTCCAGCCAAATACTCCTCAGCTACCAGCTCAAAAAAACAACAAGCAAGCTGCTACAAATTCCTGCATCCCGCACGAGCAAAACAACACGCTCATCAGGCCCAACTTTCCACCACACGTATCACGCACGCGAATCACCTGAAATCAAAAATCAAAACGCAAATGATAAAGCAACGAAACGCAGAATCAAATTGAAAAAGAACTCACGCGTTCACCACCTCTTCAAAACGCAGTGAATCAAAACGAAACGGCAACACAAAATTTATTCAAGAACCTTCTTCTCCCTTCTATTTAAACGGAACCCTCTCCTTCAACAACCAAGCTTGAACTAGCCACAAAAACTCTGCCAAATCCATTTCCAATTCAAAATCCCTAAATCTTCTTTCCTCAAAAATCCTCAATCCACCTCCAAATTTCTTCAACCCTCAAATCCATTTCTCAAAAATCCCTAAACCGGAAACCAACTTGAAAGAGAGAAACTGAACTCGCGGTGAGAAGAAGAAGAATAGAGAAGTGAAAGCTCGCGTTTGAGAGGGAAAGGAAGAGATTCGTTTCTGTTTTGGTGTCGGATTCGAAGGTGAGCTTTGAGAGAGAGTGTCGCCGCCGTATACTCCCTGTTTTTCCCCTGTTTGTTTGTTTGTGAACGCAAAGGAGGAAGAAGAAGAGAATCTGTGTTATTTTCCTTTTCCTAATTTATTTATTAATTCTGTTTATTTATTTTTTTTTAAAAAAAAAAGAGAGTTGAATTGGGCTTAGGGCATGGAACCATCACTATATCCACCCGCTGATCTGTTTCCCTTTCCCCTCTTTTATTCTTTTAAATTTCTTTATATTAATTAGTTTATTTTTCTTTTAAATATTATGATGTAAAGAAATTTTAGAAAGTGTTTTAAGCAGATAATTTGGAAAATATTTTAGGAAATATTTTGAGAGAAACAATTTAGAAGAAATATGTTAATAAAAAGATTTTTAGAAAGAATTTAAAAAAATGATTAAAAAATATTTTGATTTCTTCTTATGGATCTATTTTTAGATTCATTATTTTTTCATCTCCATTTAATTTTGGTCGATGACAATCTTCCGATTTGGGATTGTTGATTTCCGATTAAGTTTAACCTTCATTATTTCAAATCTATGGATGAATGATCATTTGGATCATTCTCCATACTTTGAGATCGTGATAGGTTGCTTTTCGAGAAAACTCAACGATAATCTCGATTAAGATTAGACCTTCCTTTTTCTTTTAGTGTGGCATGTTTTCGGAGAACGATTCGTTATATCGTTTCTCTAACATGTATTAACACGAATATTTTCCACTTTAATTAGTGGTGGCCGGCCTCATTTGTAGGGTAATTACTCCGTAAATTACTCGGCGATTGCTTAACATAGACCTACATTCGTCCCGATTCGATTAAAAGATCCACTTGGATCCGGTTGCCTCGGTTTTATTTTCATTGTTGTGGTTGTGCTTGATTAAGTTCATCATACCACTTTATATTGTAAATAATATTATAATGTGAATATAATTGTTTAAATTTAATCTCTCGCACCTTATCCTTTTATTTTAGTCGCTTGCTCCTTTATTTCCTTATTATATTTTGCCATATTATATCATATATCATTGTTTATATTCATATTATGCTTGTATATATTCATGTTGTGCTTGCTTTTTATTTTTGTCCATTTGGATATTAAAACACCTAATAAAGGATTAAACTCTTAAAAAACTTGTTACTTCTAACTTTGGACTTATGGTTACTATCCCGAACTTTTGGAGATTGGACTTAGATCTTCTAGGATTCCCTTTGCTCAAGTTGGAGTGGTTAAGAACCTTGGCCTCAAATGATGTCATTAACTTTTGAAGATGGAAGTCCGAATTTTGAAGATTTGTACATATTGGTCTTGGTAACTTCTTTCCTTAGCTTTTAATTCAAGCATTAGGACTAGTCTCTTCATCTCCTCCCCATTCTTTAATTTTCAAAACTTCTTCCTTTCTCAAAACCTTCTTATTTCTTAAACTTCAAACAATTTCATAAACAAACCTTGATTTCGATCAAGCGATTTTTAACCCTTTCCTTTTATTTTCTTAATCAAATATTAAGCCATGTAAATATATTAAAACCATTTTTGTACATACTTTAAAAAAAATACAAATCCATTCAAATGTTTTTTGTGCCTTGTGCACCTTTTTTCATTTTTCATATGTTTAGATATGATTCATCCCTTTTAGCGGAATTATTCGCTAAGGGATGACGACTTATCTTTACATCTTAAAATCCACTCAACCCACTGTAAACACCCCAAATTTGCCCTCACTCATTCACACCATGGCTTGTGATCATTCTCATATGCATAAACACAATCATATCATCTCACATCTCATTTTTTATTCACTGGATAGTTTCTGAGGCATCTGCACCTAGGGTTTGTGATCTGAGCAATCCCAGAGCTTTTTGAGCCATTCCAAAGGCAACCAATCAACTCAAAGTGGTCCATGTGTGTTCTTATATCATATTTCATCTCCTCAAAGTCAAAATTGCAGAGGAATCACAAGAACTAGGGTTTGAGTGGATGCAGAGCCAGGTTGAACTGCACAGTTGACTGAAAATTAGGGTTTTGGTTTCAGAGGCCATAACCCCAAATTTTTTGGTCATTCTTGTTTTCATTGATCTCTATATGGTATAGGGAGTATACATATCAATTTTCATGAAGAAATTCCATGGGGAAGTCATCTGATCAAGAGTTGACTTTCTAGACAAGTCAGTGCAAAATCAGGGCATCTGAGGCCCCCAATGACCCAACCAATGGGTGATCTTCATCATTTTGAGTGTATATGATCTTTATTTGATCATGGAAGAAGGTTGAAGTTCATAGAAATCAAGAATTTAGGGTTTTTGCAAATGTTGACTTTTTGGGTATAGTTGACTTTTCAAGAATGCACCATTTTAGGTCATTTTTCAAGCCATGATTTTGGATCCAAAAATGCTTCAAATGGAAAAACTTTGGTCATGAAAGTTGTAGATCTCATCTTTCCCTTTCCAAAAAGTACAAGAACATGATCTAATTCATCTTGGATCAAAAGTTATGGTTTGTTAAAATTGGCAAAAATCACTAAATTTCAAGTTATGCACTAGATGGAAAACTTGCAAATTCATGTATCAAGCATTCTAGTGACTTCAAAGTGACTTCAAAACTTCATCACATGATCACATATGCCCTAAAAAACAGAATTGGCCCAAAGGATTCTTCATTGTTTGCCTTGATTTTCAAAAGTCCCATAAGGCATTTCCATAAGTGTGCAAAAGAGGATTCTTGGCAAATCCATGCTTCAAAGAATTATGTGATCACTAGCTGATTTTTCAACATTGCCATGACTAAAAGAAATGTTGTGCTACAAAATTCAGCAAGAAGAATCACATGTGCATAAGCAAAAATCATGAGAAAACACAAGTGGACAACTTGCAAAATCACTCTCAACTCATGATCCACATGTTGCAGTCATTCATAAGCAATCCAATGGTCATCCTTGACTCAAGCTGAAGCAAGACATGCCCTAACATAGCTGCTGCCATAGCCCATGCTGCAAGTACAACAACTCTTGACTTTTTGGCCAATTGCTCCATACCTTTCCCACAGTGCATGTCAAGTCTTCTGATTCATTCCAATAGTCTAGGGATAGTGTATGGATCATAAAAACACAACACCCACAAGCCTGGAACACACACATTGCAGCATAACACAAAACTGTCCAAAAACTTCTCCTCTTCGAATCCCTTTCCTCAGCCATCAAACATCCATTTTCTCTTCACCATTGCATAATACACACTCAAAGGAACCAGAATCCACCATTAAAGCAGTTTGAAACCTCCCAAATCACAACTGTGAAATCTGTCATATCAGAACTCAAGCTTCCAAAATAGCCACCAACAAGGGGTTGTGAACATTCCATTGGCTTCAGGGGGTTCAGAGAAGGCATTCTGCATCAAAGCAAGGTCAGGAGAGCTCATATTCATAGTTCATCACTTCAGGTAGCTTCGAATCCTCAACTTTTCAGAGCTTACATTTTTTGTTACAAATTGAAAGTACATGTCTTGCTGATCATAATGATATGTTTAGAATTGGAAATGAGTGAAAAATGAGGATTTACTGAAGCTCTGAAACTTTGCCCGTGAATCTTGTTGGCTTCGTTTCTTCTTGTTTAAGCATGATAAATTTAGTTTGAAAGGTGATTTGAGTGGGGTTTGGGTAGAGGATCATTTCCCTGCTTCTAATTTGGAGAATGGTGGCCTGAATCATGATCTAGGGTTTTCAACCCGCCGGAGAAGATGACCGGAGCTTCCCTCCGGTCACCTGAAAGTCATTAACTCTAAACCCTAATTAATTTGCCAGATGCGTTCACAGCCTTAGGATGGTGATTAGCTTAAGTTGTGCACGGCCCAGATTGATTCACTTAGCCCTAATTCTTTTTATTTAAATTAATTAAAATTAATTAAGTTAATTGAATCAGACTCCATCCTGGCCATTTAAAAACGCGCGCGGTCAAGCCCCTTTTCCCAGGTTCAAATCTCAGCCTTTGGATTGAATTACTTTTCATTTTTATTAACATTAATTCATTTCTTTTACATTTGTTTTCTATATTTTATTTAAAATAGCAAAACTTATTTAAAAAATCTGAAATTTTTTGTACAAGTTATTATTAAATTTCAGAACACAAAAATATTTTTATTTTTATTTTTTAGCACTAAAAAGTATTTTTAAATATTTAAAAGTTTATTTTTAATTGATTAATGGGAATTAATTAATTAAAAATACTTTTAGGTATTTAAAAATTACAAAAAAAATTCATGAAATATTCCAAGACATTTAGAAACATTGTCCAACCTTCAAACCAAATTTCTTTTCTGATCTTGATGCATTTTAAGAATTTTTCATTGAATTAAATCATTTTTTATGCATTATTTTGATCACATGTTCAAAAATTCATTTCTGCCTATTGGAGAAGGTTGAGACATTGATTCTTCTTGCATTGTTCTCTATTTTGCATGTAGTTTCTAGGATAAAATGGCCATGAATTGTTCTTGCATTTTCAAATTGTTTGGCATTTGTTTTGTTAAGAACCCTAAAAAGCCCTAATAACTTGTAGAAATCATATCTTGAGATTGGTTGAGAGTTGAGAGCTCCCCTTTGGGCAGTGGTTTATTATAGGTCTAGGGTTTCTTTGGATGCCATTTTCCATTTTTGATCTTAGGGTTTGCTTCTGTTTTGGGTTTTTGTTTGATGTTTGATCCATGAACCCTAATTTGGGCTTTCTCTTGCATCCTTCTTGCATTTCCTTGCATAACATGACTTGTCTTTGCATTTTGTGCATACTTATGATTCATTTGACATCTTAAGACATGTAGGAAGCATCTTTGATCATTGCATCTCATATTTGCCATGTCAATTGTCTTGTATGTTTCATAACTTTTCATGTTTGTTCATGCTCCTTAGCTTGCATCATTTGCATTCCTGATCTTGTATGAACATCCCCATTGTCTTGCCTCATGTTTGCAGCACCTCATAACATCATAATCATCATCAACATGCTTCTGGCTTTGCTTAGCATCATATCATTTCATCTCATCTTGCATTGCATTGCATTTTCTTTCTAACATTTCAGGTGGTAAGTAAACTTGAGAAGTGGATTTGCCTCCACTTCTCATAACTTTTCTTTTCATCTCTCTTGCATCCATTGCTGCATTTTTATGTGTGTTTGAGTTTGAGCTTGCTCATTCTTCTCCTTCCCACTTTCTTTCTTCAAGTGACTTGACTTCTTGAATGAAGCAAGTTGCTTTGCTTCTCTTGATCCTGTTCATCTGCTTCCTGGTGGTTCCATTGAAGACTTCTCTTGCAAACCTCACAAACCTTAGGACCAACCAAGCATGATAATGAATTAGGATTTTGATTAGTCTCCCCTCATAGTTTTACCTTTGTGTCTCTCTTTGAGTCCTCTCTTCTCACCTCATAACCAGAGACTAAACCCTAAAGGCTTTAAGACTTTGTGATTAGGGTTATGCCTGCATCCTTCTCTTAGGATGGAGTGTATAACTTTAATCCTAAGTATTAAACCCTTTATGTGTTTAAATCTCTTAATCAATCCATCTAATAATTATCAAGACATCACTTGTAACTTGGGCCTTGCATTAGGGTTCTAATTCTTCCTTAAGTGGTTAAGAAGGACTAACCCTAGTGTTAATGGACAAGTCCCCCTCAAGTTGTCTTACAAACCCTAAAAATCACTTCATCATCATATCATTAAATAAAATCCACTTAATCAAAGGTTTGTTTTGTCATGGGTTTAACCCCTAATCATGGATTAAGTTGAGGAGCTTTCCTCAGCTTAAACATTCTCATCTATCATCCTTCTTTTAGGATGGTGAAATGAGTCTGTTTAATCCCTGATTATGGCTTAACCTCATTACTCAACACTAAACAAAAACCACAAAAACATCTAAATAATCACAAGTAGGTTAATGATCTTAACCCTACATCAAAGGTGATTAAGTGTGAGAATCTGACTTCACACTTAAGGTATTCTCATTACCCCTAATCAGAGGGAAGATGTGATGAGTTTACTAAATCCATTGGTTTAGGTTTAAGCTCATTAACTTATGACAAATTCTCAAAAGCAATAAAAGACTGAAAACACAAAAACAAACAATAATCGTCTCCTCCGGGATTCTTTTCTCATCACCTTCACTCACAATCGAGAACTTGCTTCTTCCGTCTAATGCAAGACAGTAAGCACCTGAGCCAGACAGGTCATACACTTGAGCATAGACAAGTAAGCAGTTCACAAGTCAATTCATCTTTCAGTCTCTTTGGGTCGAACTACGGTGTTCTGACTTCCTCATTGCACGAGAGGATACGTAGGCATAACTTAACAGTTATCGAACAAAAGTCTCTGTACATTCCCCCTCTTTCCAGCTTCATTCTTTAGCCTCATTATCATGAGCATCTCATCTTTGTTCCTACACTGACACTGTATATATCACATTTCACACTTCTTTTACACTGACACCTGTACATCCTTTTCCAGCTCTTTATGCACAGATTGCACTGACACTACCCCTTTTAAAACACAAATCTTTTAAGCGTGGATCCCGTCGAGTACGGCGGACAATCTGGGTGATAATACCTTCCCAGGTTGTAACCAACCCCCTTTCTCAGTCTCTCTGGTTCGCAAACCGTCTTATCCATCTCTTTCTAGGTCTATGCAGCATTGCCTTTCCTCCGGGATAAAAATGCCTAGCTGGCGACTCTATTCATCTCCAGTGAGTTCACGGCTGTGTGTTCTCACTGTTCCCTTCGCCGACCGTTCGCGCCTGTACCTTCATCTGACCCTGTGTCACTTGTCGGGAGCGACAGCTTGGCGACTCTGCTGGGGAACCTTATACTGCAACCAGGGCTTCTGGTTCTTTTTGTGGGTTCCTCCTAGCGCTTGTTTGATTTGTGTTTACTGGGGTGTTATGTGCCTGTGTGTGCTTGTATTTATTTTTGTTTATTGCTTTATGTACAGTTGTTTTACTGCTTTCTTTATAGCTTTACAAATATCATACTGTCATACTGTGCTGGCTGGATCTGGTTTTTCTTTGGTGGGTGGGTATTTCATTGAGAGTTAAGGTCCTATACCTGGGACCTGAGTGACACCTAGGCTAGAGTGAATCATATTCTTTCCCATTCCATTTCGGTCTGGTGCGGGAATATGAAACACGGTTCAGATATGGGTTTCTTCTTGAGAACTCTGTGTTGCAGATTTCCTGCAATGCTAGGGCTATCTGGGAAGCCTGCTAAGTCTGGATGACCTTTTAGTATTGACCTTCAGAAACTGAGGTGAATTAGAGGAGGAACTTTTATGGTTATTGTAAACACTGTACCTCCGGGTTAGAAGTGTTTACACTTCTCATAACTGGTCCAAGTCTGAGGATCCTTGTTTTAGAACACCACCTGTGAGGGGGGTTGGGCTGTTTACAGGTTTGCAGGTACCTTGACCTCAGAATACCCTGACTTTGTTAAGAGTACTCCATGTTGGATAGTTCTTGTGATTCTAAACCCTGGACTTGTGGCTCTTTATTTGAGTCCCCCACCTTGGTTACTGGATTTTTTAGACCTCCATCTGGAATTCTTGAACACACATGGATCTATACCAAGGCAGTTTATTAGATCCAGCTCAGTCACAAACCCTTGCATTTCATTTTGCATACATACTCATTGCATCATATTAACATGTGCTTATTTGTGTTTCAGGGTATCCATTTTCATCTGGTTTTGGTTTTGACCCCATCTGCAGTATTGACCTATCTCCACCAGCACTTGCTTCAGTTTGTCAGCCATATACTTCAGTTACTTGCACTAGCCAGCCAGTGGCCCACTCCTCAGCATTTTCATCAGCACTTATTCTACTCAGTCCTCAGCATCATGGCTCCAAAGAAAAGCAACATCACTTATCATTTCTTCCAACCAGACTTATCAGACATCAGGAGGATCCAAACCCTGATCACTCCAGATCACATTCCTTTGTTCAGGGAGCATTATGGAGATATACTTGACTTGGTCATGGATCTGGACCCATCTCAGAGGAGCCTAATCCATACCTGTATTCAATTCTATGACCCCCCATCGAGATGTTTCACCTTTCAAGACTTTCAGTTGGGTCCTCTTCTGGAAGAATACTCATCATTGACTGGTCTGCCCATCAAAAGAGAAATCCCATTCAACCCTGAAATGGTCTTTCCCAGCAATGGAGAGATAGCAAAAGCTTTGCACCTGGAGCCTGTTTTGATTGAACAGCATATGACCTCCAAAGCTGGGACCCCTGGATTTCATCTGGACTTCCTGACTTCTCAAGCTAGTTTGAAGGCCTCCTTGGGGGAGTGGAAAGCTGTTTGTGCTCTGTTGGCCTTAAGTGTATATGGAATTGTATTGTTTGCAGATGAGCCTCGATTCATTAGCAAAAATGCAATCCATTTGTTCATCCTGAAGAACCCAGTGCCAACTTTACTGGGTGATCTCTATTACTCAGTTCATCAGAGAAATGAGAAGCAGAGGGGAAGATTAGTGAGGATTTGTGCTCCATTATTCCATGCTTGGCTTCTTAAGCATCTACCCAGGACAGATGCATTCCTAAATCCTCATCAGCAAAGCAACTGGGCTAAGAGACTCACTACTCTCACTTCAGCAGATATCAGATGGTGTACTCAGAGCACCAAAGGCAGAGATATGATCACCAGCTGTGGGCGCTTTCCCAATGTGCCCTTAATAGGAGTTAAGGGAAGTATCAATTACAACCCTCTGCTGTTCAAGAGGCAATTAGGCTATGCACTGGTTCATACTCCTAGGGAACAAGACTTGGTGGAGACCCTCTACTGTGAGAACAAGATTAGTCTGGCAACTGTTAGGCAGGCTGCCTGGGCCTGGGATCATGTTCAGACTAAGGGAATCACCATTCTGGGTAAGTGCAATAATGTGGCATCAGTCCAATATTATGAGTGGTCCCATGCTAGGGCCCAATTCTCTGGAATGCCTTTCACCATAGAAGATATGCCTGAGTCATCTTCAGCACCACCCCCTGCTACTATCAGTTTGGAAGAGTTTGAAAGCTTGAAGGAAAGAAATGAGAAGTTAACTCAAGCCTTGCAGAAGACCCTCCGGGAGAGGAGTGAAGGTGTGAGGGAAATTGAGAGATTGGAGAAGTTGAGAGTGGAACACTTGACTAAAATTGAGAAGTCTGGAGATTATATCAACAAGTCTAAGGCTGGTGAACAAATTCTGAAGAATGCTTGTAAAGAAGCCCAGTTCCAGAGAGCAAGAACAGACTTGTACCTGAAGGAGAGTCAGGCCAGGTGGGTCCGGATCACTGAGGCCCGTACTCTAGAAGACAAGAAAGTTCAGGACAAGATGGAGCAGATGGAAAAGGCCCTGGCAGCAGCCCAGGAGGAAATATCAGAGCTGAAAATCAAAGCAGGAGTGAAGAGGTCTAAGGACCAAAGTCAGAACAGGAAGTTGACTGCAGCTGTTGCAACAAGAAACCTTCTCATCAGAGGTCTTACGGAGCATCCGGCTGATCCCGTGACCGAAGCACTTCTCAAGGAAGTTCGTGAGGATGAGTTTGGCCTTGGAGTTTGATCATTTGCTTGTTGTTGTTCCTTTTCCATGTACTTTTGCTTTTTGTGATGTATTTTGGCCCCTTCGAGGGTTTGTGTTGTAAAATGAACAAGTTGTATTATTTCACCCTTTGTAATATATTTGTGTTGGTTTCTATCTGGGTTCACTTCAAAAGCAATTTCAACAGCAGCATCTTCGAGGGTCTGGAAGGGTCAAAACTGAAGGCCAAACCGGATACCTTGAGAACAAATAAGCATAACTGCATTGCATGCTAACCCCTTTTGTTTGTTTTGTAGGTTTTTTGTTTTGTTGTTGCTAACCTCTGTTGTGAATCTCAGGAATTATTGCTCGCCGCCGGGTATTTCCTCTCAACAGGCCACACAGGTACCCAACTAGAAACAACCTTCCGGGAATTCAGATGGATCAGATGCAACAAGACCTTACAGAGGTCAGAAATCAGATGGCAAACGAAAGGTTAGAGATGAGAACGCAGATGACGCAGTTCATGGAAGTTATGAACAACATGGCCCAGAGCCAGGAGAGACTGAGGGCCATGGTGGAGAGGCAAAATCAAGAGGAGCCTCATGTAGGAACTGCAGGCACCAGTAATAATGAAAGGGTGCAACCCCATATTAATCCCCCTGTGTTTGGCCCACATCTCCATCCTGAGATTAATATTCCTGCAAACATTCAAGGAACGGCTACTGCGGCCAGGGTACTTCAAGAAGATCCTCAGGAGGACCAATTTACAGTAATGGGTGCTGGAGAGGAAACATATGATAGACGATTGGAAGAGATAGCTGAGAAGTTGAGGTCCTTAGAGTCTCAAAACTCTTTGGGGTTCGACGTCATGGACATGGGTTTGGTAGAAGGGGTCAGGATCCCCCACAAGTTCAAGCCTCCATGTTTCGAAAAGTATAATGGGACTTCATGCCCCCGGACTCATTTGCAATCATTTCTGGGAAGGCTGAAGGCCTATACAATGGATGAGAAACTCTGGATGTTCTATTTCGAAGATAGCTTGACTGGAGCATCAAGAGAATGGTACTCTCACTTGACAAGGGCAACTATCAGATGCTGGAAGGACCTGGCAGAGGCCTTCATCAGACAGTATCAGTATAATCTAGATATGGCACCCAACAGGACCCTCCTAATGGGAATGTCACAGTCATCTAGGGAGAGCTTCAGAGAATATGCCCAAAGGTGGAGGCAACTGGCTGCTGCTGTTCAACCACCAATGTCTGAGAGAGAAATGGCAGACATGTTTATGAACACTCTTCAGGGAACGTATATTGACAGGTTGGCTGCTTTCTCTTCCACTAGCTTCGCAGATGTTGTCATAGCTGGGGAGAGAATTGAAAGCCTGTTGAAAATGGGAAAGATCTCAGACAACGGTGCAAGCTCGTCCAGTAGTACAAGAAAGCCTTTTGCAGGCCCGAGAAGAACTGGCGAGACCAATGCCATTCACACCAACAGGGGTAGGCCCCAATACGCTCAGAGGTCAATAGCAGCAGTCACCATCCCTGCTCCAGCTCATCCTCAGCCAGTCTATCAACCTCCTCAACAAAGCTTCCAACAACAACCTCAGTATCAACAGAATCAGTATCCTCCAAGGAACTTCAACAACAACTCCAACAACAATCAACAGAGGCCATTCCAACAAAGGCCATCCCAAGCTAACAGAGTGATCGACCCGATCCCAATGCCGTATGCTGCCTTGCTGCCACAACTTCTGAAACTCAACCTGGTTGAGCTAAGAACGTTGGCACCTTCGGATCCCAACAGTCTACCAAGGAACTATGACTCCAATGCTAGGTGTGCTTTTCATTCCAACGCACCTGGCCACAGTACAGAAAAATGCAGGGCTCTGCATATGAAGGTACAAGACTTGATAGACTCCAAGGCTCTGAATTTTGCACCTCCGCCCAATGTCAATAAAAACCCGATGCCAAATCATGGTGGTCCCCGAATTAATGCTATTGAAGAAGACCAACCGTCTTATTTAATAACTAGTGTGGATCAGATCAGGACACCATTGGTGGAAATCAAAGCTCAACTCCGTGAAAACCAGATATTTCCGGGGTGTGAACTAGGGTGCCCATACTGCAATATTTCATGGAATGGGTGTGAAGATTTAAGGAATGGCATTGACAACCTTATTCAGAGTGGCCTGCTACAGATCACTACATCATTCCCAACAAATCCGGCAACTTCATCAACAACGGTTTCAGAACCTCCTACAACTGCAGCAACTATTGTTCCCGACAATTCACCAGCAACATCAACAAGTACTTCACCTGTCCTCACAAATGATCAGTTTTCAACAGTTTCTCCTGCTACAACTTCAGCTTCATTCCATTTCGACTCTCCATCAGCAACAACAACAGTCCTTCCAACGGAACCTCCTACAACACCAGCAATCAATCACGAAGATGTCTCTACTGTTACCATATTCTATGATCCTAAAAATAACTCCGCTTACCATTCAGAAGGTGCTGCTCCCACCAGAGCACCAGTTACAATCTTCTATGATCCACAAACAATAACAGTCCCTTCAGCAGCAGCAATCAGTCCAGTCACTGTCACGGTGCCTGGACCAGTACCATATGAAAGCAATTGGGCCATCCCTTGGCACTATGGCTCTGACTTGTATTGCGAAGGAAAAAGAATCACTCTGGAAACAACAGCACCTGCACCACAAATAGATAATGTGGGGGGAGGCGGAGGCTTCACTCGAAGCGGACGTCTCTTTGCTCCACCAGTTCAAAAACCTACTGCCGAAGCAGAAGCTGCTGCCAAGGCAAAAGGAAAGAGCCCGGTGCAGGAAGATCCATCTGCCAAAGAAGCCCTGAAGACTCCATTCGATCAGGAAGTTGATGAGTTTATGCGGATCATCAAAAAGAGTGATTATAAAATTGTGGATCAGCTTCACCAGACGCCATCCAAAATCTCCATCCTCTCACTGCTTATGTGCTCCGAAGCCCATCGGAATGCACTACTTAAAGTCCTGCACGCAGCTTACGTGCCTGAGGAGATAACTGTCAACCAGTTGGAAACCGTGGTTGGAAATGTTACTGCTAGCAATGGGCTAGGGTTTACCAATTCTGACTTGACAGCGGATGGCCGCAACCACAACAAAGCCTTGCACATAACCCTGGAATGCAAAGGAGCTGTCCTTTCTCATGTGCTGGTGGACACAGGTTCTTCCCTGAATGTCTTACCAAAGAAGGCTCTGGTGAAGCTTGAATATGATGGACTGGCATTGAGACCCAGCAACCTGGTAGTAAGAGCCTTTGATGGTTCTAAGAGATCGGTTCTGGGAGAGATTGAGCTGCCTGTGACAATTGGCCCACAGACCTTTAAAACTATCTTTTATGTGATGGACATTCAGCCCGCCTACAGCTGTTTGTTGGGTAGACCCTGGATTCACGCCGCCGGCGCAATAACGTCTACCCTTCACCAAAAGTTAAAATTTGAGTGGGAAGGTCAAGTTGTCACAATCTGTGGAGAGGAGGACATTTTTGTTAGCCATCTGGCTACTTATAAATACATTGAAATGGATGGAGAGATCCATGAAACAATGAGCCAAGGTTTTGAAGCCTTGAACGTCAATGAAGCATCTGCTGTATCTGGTATCTCCATGTCATCTTACCAACAAGCCCGGAAGGTTGTTGAAGAAGGAACTGCCCTAGGCTGGGGCAAGGTTTTAGCTGTGGAGGAGAAGAAGGACAAATTTGGGTTGGGTTACAGACCAACTCAACATCAAGCAAAGGCTGCTGTAGAGCCTGGTTTTGTCAGTGGGGGAATGCTCACCCCCGATGCTATCAACTGTTTGGAAGACGAGCTGGAAGAGGAGCGCAATCTGGAGAATTGGATTCGTCCGAAGATCCCGGGGAGCAGTGTCTCGAGCTGGTCTTCCCAGGAAATTATAAGCGTTACTCGAGCAGAGTAATTATTATTTCCTGTATTTTTATATAGCATGCATCCAAGTCTTGCATCTTGCCCAAGATGACAAGACTCATTTTGTAACCAGGGCCATCTGTACTTTTGTGCAAACAAGATTAAATTAATGAAATATCAGACATCTTTTTGCAAACGAGTCTTTTTCTTTTCTGCTCACTGTTTTTTCCATTTTTCTTTTTGTACAAAAATAAATGGCGGTGTTTTCAAAATGATAACTTCATTTCACTTTTTTTTCTAAAGCAAGATTAAAATCAATCACTAAAATGAATAAACTCAACCCTTGCAGAGAGTGCCTTCCAGACAGCACCGACAACAGCACGGCTATGACATCGTATGACTTTGACAATCCGATCAATCAAGCTGATGAAGGGGTTGATGAAGAATATGAGCTTCCTGAAGAGCTAGCCAGGTTGTTGAGACAAGAGGAAAAGGTCATTACTCCTCACCAGGAGGAGATTGAAGTGATTAATCTTGGTACTGACGAAGACGTGAAAGAGGTTAAAATCGGGGCCTGCCTGCAAGACTCGGTGAAGAGACAACTGATAGATCTGCTTCAAGAGTATGTTGATGTGTTTGCTTGGTCGTATCAAGATATGCCAGGGTTGGATACCGACATTGTTGTGCACAAGCTGCCTTTGAGGGAAGAATGCCCACCAGTTAAACAGAAGTTGCGCCGAACTCGCCCAGACATGGCTATGAAAATCAAAGAAGAGGTACAAAAGCAATGGGACGCCGGGTTCCTTGCTGTAACTAGCTATCCGCCGTGGGTTGCTAACATAGTACCTGTGCCTAAGAAAGACGGCAAAGTAAGAATGTGTGTTGACTACCGGGATCTGAACAGAGCCAGCCCGAAAGATGACTTCCCATTACCTCACATTGATGTATTGGTGGATAACACGGCTCAGTTCTCGGTATTCTCCTTCATGGATGGATTTTCAGGATATAATCAGATCAAGATGTCACCTGAAGACATGGAGAAGACAACATTCATCACACCCTGGGGCACGTTCTGCTACAAGGTAATGCCATTTGGGCTCAAGAATGCTGGTGCCACATATCAACGGGCTATGGTGACATTATTCCATGATATGATCCACAAGGAAATAGAATGTTACGTGGATGATATGATCGCCAAGTCCCTTACAGAGGAAGATCACCTGGTAAATCTGCTCAAGTTGTTCAAGCGTCTGAGGAAATACCAATTGAAGCTGAACCCCAACAAATGCACATTCGGGGTGCGATCCGGTAAGCTGCTGGGCTTTATTGTAAGCGAGAAAGGGATTGAAGTTGACCCTGATAAAGTCAAGGCTATTCAAGAAATGCCTGCACCTAAAACTGAGAAAGAAGTTCGAGGGTTCTTAGGTCGATTGAACTACATCTCCCGGTTCATATCTCACCTCACAGCAACCTGTGAACCCTTGTTCAAGCTGTTAAGAAAGGAGCAAACGGTCAGGTGGAACGAAGATTGCCAGAAGGCTTTTGACAAGATCAAGGAATATCTGCAAGAACCTCCAATCCTTATGCCTCCAGTTGAAGGAAGACCTCTGATAATGTACTTGACAGTATTAGAAGAGTCGATGGGGTGTGTGCTGGGCCAGCATGACGAGTCTGGTCGAAAAGAGTATGCAATATACTACCTAAGCAAAAAGTTTACCGACTGTGAACAGCGTTATTCACTGCTCGAGAAAACTTGCTGTGCTTTAGCGTGGGCTGCTCGCCGACTGAGACAGTATATGCTGACCCACACCACCTTATTAATCTCAAAAATGGATCCAGTTAAATACATTTTCGAGAAGCCAGCTCTTACCGGACGGGTTGCAAGATGGCAGATGATTCTCACAGAATACGACATACAGTACACCTCTCAGAAAGCCATCAAGGGCAGTGTACTATCTGAATATCTTGCTGAGCAACCCATTGATGACTACCAGCCTATGAGGTTTGACTTCCCTGATGAAGACATCATGTTCATTAAAGCAAAAGATCACGAAGAGCCTATTCACACTGAAGGGCCTGACCCGGAGGAAGAATGGACTATGATGTTTGATGGGGCTGTTAACATGAATGGCCGTGGTGTTGGTGCAGTACTCATTACACCAAAAGGAGTTCACATGCCTTTCTCGGCAAAACTCACTTTCAACTGCACTAACAACGAAGCTGAGTACGAAGCTTGCATTATGGGTCTTGAGGAAGCCATTGACCTCAGGATCAAAACATTGACCGTGTTCGGAGATTCAGCTTTGGTAGTCAATCAGACCAACGGAAAATGGTACACCCACCAAGATCATCTGGTACCTTACAGGGATTATACAAGGAGGTTATTGACTTTCTTCACAACAGTCAAGCTTGAGTATATCCCTCGGGACGAGAATCAATTTGCAGATGCTCTTGCTACCATTTCATCCATGATCAAAGTTCAAACGGCCAACTTTGTACCTCAGATCTCAGTGTCCAGACTCGATAGACCAGCATATGTGTTCGCAGCGGATGTTGTAAAAGATGATAAGCCTTGGTTCCATGACATTAAGTGCTTCTTGGAGGATCAAACATACCCACCTGGGGCATCTTCCAATGATAAGAAGACCTTGAGAAGGCTTGCTGGAAGTTTCTTTCTGAACACTGATGGGTCTTTATACAAAAGGAACTTTGATATGGTACTCCTCAGATGTGTTGACAAGACAGAAGCAGATCTGTTGATGCATGAAGTGCACGAAGGCTCTTTTGGTACCCATGCAGGAGGGCATGCCATGGCTAAGAAGTTGTTAAGATCAGGCTATTACTGGATCACGATGGATGCAGACTGTTGTGCTTACGCCAGAAAATGCCATAAATGCCAGATCTACGCAGATAAGGTGCATGTGCCTCCCAACCCTTTGAACATCATGTCTTCACCATGGCCCTTTGCCATGTGGGGCATTGATATGATTGGTAAGATTGAGCCAACTGCTTCGAATGGCCACAGATTCATCCTGGTCGCCATTGACTATTTCACCAAGTGGGTCGAAGCAGCCTCGTATGCAAACGTTACAAGACAAGTGGTAGCCAGATTTCTGAAGAGAGATATCATCTGTCGATACGGAGTTCCCGAGCGGATCATTACTGATAATGGTTCCAATCTAAACAACAAGATGATGGCAGAACTGTGCCGGGACTTCAAGATCCAACATCACAATTCTTCTCCTTACAGGACAAAGATGAACGGCGCTGTCGAGGCGGCAAATAAGAATATTAAGAAGATTGTGCAAAAGATGGTAGTCACCTACAAAGACTGGCATGAAATGCTACCGTTTGCCTTGCATGGGTACCGCACGTCAATCAGAACGTCCACTGGGGCAACACCGTATCAGCTTGTGTATGGTATGGAAGCAGTCCTACCTGTTGAAGTTGAATTACCCTCTCTACGGGTATTAATGGATGTTAAACTGAGTGAAGCAGAATGGGTTCGGTCCCGATACGAACAACTGAGTCTGATCGAAGAGAAGAGATTGGCTGCAATCTGCCATGGGCAGTTATATCAGAAGAGAATGAAGAAAGCCTTCGATCAGAAAGTCAGGCACCGAGAGTACCAAGTAGGAGATCTTGTGCTGAAAAGAATCCTCCCTCCTCATACAGACCACAGGGGCAAATGGACTCCAAATTATGAAGGACCATTTGTTGTAAAGAAAGTTTTCTCTGGTGGAGCACTGATGCTCAGCACCATGGATGGTGAAGATTTCCCGTCCCCTGTGAATTCAGATGCAGTTAAAAAATACTTCGCATAAAATGACCCGCTGGACATAAAAACAGAATGTAAGTCCAGGCAAAAATAGGGCATCCCGGCGAGTCAAAAACAGAATAAAAGACTCGGGCAAAAATAAGGGAAATAAACAAAAAATGTACACCCGCTGAGTTGAAAAGCCGCATTGGACAGCTCAGGCAAAAATGGGTATCCCGATGGATTGAAAACCCGAAAGGGCGATCCATGCAAAATAAGGGAATAAGCGAACAACTGCATTTTGAATTCGTCTGTATCACCTACAACTTGGTAAGTTTCAAAGGATCAAGCATCAATCAGAATCAATTCTCTCCAGAAAGCAAGACGAGAAGAACGTCATTGTCATACGAGTCATAGCAAAAGAGGAAGCTCCTTGAAAGCGTCGTCAGCATCGCCAGCATTTTGTTTCTCAATTTGTAACAATCTCTTCATTTCAGGAGATATGTTTCCTTGACTGTATCTTGCCAATTCAAGGCACAGGAATTAATAAAATCAGATTTTCAGTCATGTCTCGTTTTTACATTTATGTTTTGCAAAGAGTTGTCTGATATCTCTAAAAATACAATCGCATAAGTACAGATGCCTTTCTCTAAAAATAAAAACACATGCTTACAGGGAATGTGATTATTCTCGAAAGTACTTAACTCCTATGACGGAATCCAGTAAGGGATACCTCGGGACCTTTTGTACGTTTCCTTACCTTTGCAGGATTGCAGGTATCCAGAACGCAACCTGGGGCAAGCAGGTTACGAATCATTATCAACTCGGTCTATCTTCCACATGGCACTAGAAGGTGCCCATTTCCCCAGCGGAGCTGCCAAATCAGCATACACTCGATCTCAGCATCCGAAATGCCATTTCCCCAGCTGAGTTGCTCCCCATTGCTTTCCCCAGCAAAGTTGCCAAATCAACTAACAGGCTTAACACTCAGGATGTTTTCTCCCCAGCCGAGTTGCCTCTCGTTACTC
This sequence comes from Lathyrus aphaca, assembly GCA_963966055.1. Taxonomy (NCBI): domain Eukaryota; kingdom Viridiplantae; phylum Streptophyta; class Magnoliopsida; order Fabales; family Fabaceae; genus Lathyrus; species Lathyrus aphaca. The sequence continues at coordinate 35,864,134 of OZ014525.1, forward strand.
TCCCCAGCTGAGTTATCAACAGCATTCCCCAGCTGTAGTGCCAACCATTTTTTTCCTCAGCAGAATGCAGAAGTCAGGGAATCATCTCCCCCACAGAATCCCCAGCCTCTATTCAGAAGAGCAACGCACGAAGAAATCACAACAGAGTACAGAAAGCTTCTGCAAACCCCAGCTGGGTCCCATATTATAAGGATATGTCAATCAGTGACCTATATCCCCAGACAGATACATCACCAGATCTACCAATGATCTCATCCCCAGCTGGGACGTTCACTTCAAGCAGATCACCCAGAGATCTTCGCAGCAACGGGATCCGAATCCCGGATCTGTGCTCCTTTGCATAATCATAGCATTCGCATCATATTATACCCTCAGAGCGTAGCATTCCGTCTAATACGGAGCATTACGGCAAAAATCAAATGCATAGCATAATCATAAGTCATGTTGTGAATTGAACGCTAGCGATTAGTAACCATTCATCAGAATACAGATTACTTTCCCCCAGAGTCCCCACCAGAGTCCCAGCAAAAGCAGCTGCCTCTCAAATCACAAACACCAGTATATACACCTTTCGGCACCCGTCCGTGTCATCCTTCCCCAAACAGGTCGCCTGAATACACTCTACAAACAAAATCATCCGTACTACAGATACATCCTGACACCCGTCCGTGTCAAATCACCAGCAAAAAGCCAAAGACATCCTCCTTGCACTCACATATACCTATACATACACACTTTTCTTGACGCCCGTCCGTGTCATATCCCCAGCGCAGTCGCCTAGACTTTGTATAGCAGATACTTGTTAATATTATACTTTTCTCTCTTGGCACCCGTCTGTGTCATTCTCCCCAGCAGTTAAAACACTCATCTATACAATACAATACTCACTACTCATGGTACGCTTATACAGATACTCGTCCGTATCTTGTATACATCATCCCTCATATCCCCACAGATTTGACAGTAGTCCTTGTTCTTTGTTAACCCGTTGGTACTCGTCCGTACCATCATCTCAGAACATTGCGTCTAGTGTTTGTTTCTACTTGATACTCGTCCGTATCATAGTCTTAAGGATGCTCGTCCGCATCTTTAATCCATACACCGTGTCAAACACTTGTGCCTTCCTGAATATAGATACTCGCCTGTGTCTGTTATTCCCCAGAAGAATTCTTTCAGATGCAACACTCGTCCGTGTTCTTTGTTAACCAGTTGATACTCGTCCGTATCATCATCTCTGAACATGTGTCAGTTTGTTTCTACATGATACTCGTCCGTATCATGGCCTTAAGGATGCTCGTCCGCATCTTTAATCTATACACAATACCAAACACTTATACCTTTTGTTTCTTAGATGCAAACGCTCGTCCGTGTTTACTATCTCCCCAGTAGATCGCCAACAAAGCAAATCTTTTCTTTTATCTAACACTCGTCCTATGTCATGACAAACCCTGAGAGCAGCCGTACCCTGCTGAGTGGTCGTCCTCCACTTCTTGATGGTCGTCCTCCATCATGCTCGTCCGATGGCCGTCCCCATCGTTGATTTTTAGCAGCCGTCCCCTGCTAGGTGGTCGTCCTCCACCTTTTGATGATCGTCCTTCATCACTTTATCCAATGGCCGTCCCCATTGTTGATTTTGGTTATCTGACATTCGTCCTATGTCATGACAAACCTCGAGAGCAGCCGTCCCCTGCTGAGTGGTCGTCCTCCACTTCTTGATGGTCGTCCTCCATCATGCTCGTCCGATGGTCGTCCCCATCGTTGACCTTTTCTATCCGATGGCCGTCCCCATCGTTGATATTTTCGGCAGCCGTACCCTGCCAGGTGGTCGTCCTCCACCTTTGATGGCCGTCCCCATCATATTTCTTTTATTCCCAACAGAGCAGCCGTCCCCTGCTAGGTGATCGTCCTTCACCTTTGATGGCCGTACCCCATCATCTGTTTATTTCATTTATTCTTTAACCCGATGGCCGTCCCCGTCGTGGTCCCTTTTCCTTTTTAGCCCGATGGCCGTCCCCGTCGTTGGTTACTTTACCTTTATGAACTTGATGGCCGTCCCCGTCATGTTTCATTAATCCTCAGAAACTTTGCAGCTTTATCTTGATGGCCGTCCCCATCATAATATCCTATTTTCCCCAGCTAGTCGGCCGTCCCCGTCTTAGCTTTACTTTTTATCCCCAGCATGTCGGCCGTCCCCGTCATCGCTTTATTTCCTGCACTTTACCAGCATGTCGGCCGTCCCCGTCATCGCTTTGCTTCACATACCACTTTACCCAGCAGTCTTCCTCTGCTCGACGGTCGTCCTCCGTCGCCCACACTTTACGATATACTTTATTTTGCTTTTACAATCTATATCCCTTTTCCTCTTCATTCTGTGAGTGCAAATTTTGGACTGTCTTTGGTATTCAACCACAAGTTATCTTGTTCGCCTGTTAAGCCGTCGCTTACATCCTGCACAGCTAACTCATGTTTGAATAGGGGCAGCTGTAAACACCCCAAATTTGCCCTCACTCATTCACACCATGGCTTGTGATCATTCTCATATGCATAAACACAATCATATCATCTCACATCTCATTTTTTATTCACTGGATAGTTTCTGAGGCATCTGCACCTAGGGTTTGTGATCTGAGCAATCCCAGAGCTTTTTGAGCCATTCCAAAGGCAACCAATCAACTCAAAGTGGTCCATGTGTGTTCTTATATCATATTTCATCTCCTCAAAGTCAAAATTGCAGAGGAATCACAAGAACTAGGGTTTGAGTGGATGCAGAGCCAGGTTGAACTGCACAGTTGACTGAAAATTAGGGTTTTGGTTTCAGAGGCCATAACCCCAAATTTTTTGGTCATTCTTGTTTTCATTGATCTCTATATGGTATAGGGAGTATACATATCAATTTTCATGAAGAAATTCCATGGGGAAGTCATCTGATCAAGAGTTGACTTTCTAGACAAGTCAGTGCAAAATCAGGGCATCTGAGGCCCCCAATGACCCAACCAATGGGTGATCTTCATCATTTTGAGTGTATATGATCTTTATTTGATCATGGAAGAAGGTTGAAGTTCATATAAATCAAGAATTTAGGGTTTTTGCAAATGTTGACTTTTTGGGTATAGTTGACTTTTCAAGAATGCACCATTTTAGGTCATTTTTCAAGCCATGATTTTGGATCCAAAAATGCTTCAAATGGAAAAACTTTGGTCATGAAAGTTGTAGATCTCATCTTTCCCTTTCCAAAAAGTACAAGAACATGATCTAATTCATCTTGGATCAAAAGTTATGGTTTGTTAAAATTGGCAAAAATCACTAAATTTCAAGTTATGCACTAGATGGAAAACTTGCAAATTCATGTATCAAGCATTCTAGTGACTTCAAAGTGACTTCAAAACTTCATCACATGATCACATATGCCCTAAAAAACAGAATTGGCCCAAAGGATTCTTCATTGTTTGCCTTGATTTTCAAAAGTCCCATAAGGCATTTCCATAAGTGTGCAAAAGAGGATTCTTGGCAAATCCATGCTTCAAAGAATTATGTGATCACTAGCTGATTTTTCAACATTGCCATGACTAAAAGAAATGTTGTGCTACAAAATTCAGCAAGAAGAATCACATGTGCATAAGCAAAAATCATGAGAAAACACAAGTGGACAACTTGCAAAATCACTCTCAACTCATGATCCACATGTTGCAGTCATTCATAAGCAATCCAATGGTCATCCTTGACTCAAGCTGAAGCAAGACATGCCCTAACATAGCTGCTGCCATAGCCCATGCTGCAAGTACAACAACTCTTGACTTTTTGGCCAATTGCTCCATACCTTTCCCACAGTGCATGTCAAGTCTTCTGATTCATTCCAATAGTCTAGGGATAGTGTATGGATCATAAAAACACAACACCCACAAGCCTGGAACACACACATTGCAGCATAACACAAAACTGTCCAAAAACTTCTCCTCTTCGAATCCCTTTCCTCAGCCATCAAACATCCATTTTCTCTTCACCATTGCATAATACACACTCAAAGGAACCAGAATCCACCATTAAAGCAGTTTGAAACCTCCCAAATCACAACTGTGAAATCTGTCATATCAGAACTCAAGCTTCCAAAATAGCCACCAACAAGGGGTTGTGAACATTCCATTGGCTTCAGGGGGTTCAGAGAAGGCATTCTGCATCAAAGCAAGGTCAGGAGAGCTCATATTCATAGTTCATCACTTCAGGTAGCTTCGAATCCTCAACTTTTCAGAGCTTACATTTTTTGTTACAAATTGAAAGTACATGTCTTGCTGATCATAATGATATGTTTAGAATTGGAAATGAGTGAAAAATGAGGATTTACTGAAGCTCTGAAACTTTGCCCGTGAATCTTGTTGGCTTCGTTTCTTCTTGTTTAAGCATGATAAATTTAGTTTGAAAGGTGATTTGAGTGGGGTTTGGGTAGAGGATCATTTCCCTGCTTCTAATTTGGAGAATGGTGGCCTGAATCATGATCTAGGGTTTTCAACCCGCCGGAGAAGATGACCGGAGCTTCCCTCCGGTCACCTGAAAGTCATTAACTCTAAACCCTAATTAATTTGCCAGATGCGTTCACAGCCTTAGGATGGTGATTAGCTTAAGTTGTGCACGGCCCAGATTGATTCACTTAGCCCTAATTCTTTTTATTTAAATTAATTAAAATTAATTAAGTTAATTGAATCAGACTCCATCCTGGCCGTTTAAAAACGCGCGCGGTCAAGCCCCTTTTCCCAGGTTCAAATCTCAGCCTTTGGATTGAATTACTTTTCATTTTTATTAACATTAATTCATTTCTTTTACATTTGTTTTCTATATTTTATTTAAAATAGCAAAACTTATTTAAAAAATCTGAAATTTTTTGTACAAGTTATTATTAAATTTCAGAACACAAAAATATTTTTATTTTTATTTTTTAGCACTAAAAAGTATTTTTAAATATTTAAAAGTTTATTTTTAATTGATTAATGGGAATTAATTAATTAAAAATACTTTTAGGTATTTAAAAATTACAAAAAAAATTCATGAAATATTCCAAGACATTTAGAAACATTGTCCAACCTTCAAACCAAATTTCTTTTCTGATCTTGATGCATTTTAAGAATTTTTCATTGAATTAAATCATTTTTTATGCATTATTTTGATCACATGTTCAAAAATTCATTTCTGCCTATTGGAGAAGGTTGAGACATTGATTCTTCTTGCATTGTTCTCTATTTTGCATGTAGTTTCTAGGATAAAATGGCCATGAATTGTTCTTGCATTTTCAAATTGTTTGGCATTTGTTTTGTTAAGAACCCTAAAAAGCCCTAATAACTTGTAGAAATCATATCTTGAGATTGGTTGAGAGTTGAGAGCTCCCCTTTGGGCAGTGGTTTATTATAGGTCTAGGGTTTCTTTGGATGCCATTTTCCATTTTTGATCTTAGGGTTTGCTTCTGTTTTGGGTTTTTGTTTGATGTTTGATCCATGAACCCTAATTTGGGCTTTCTCTTGCATCCTTCTTGCATTTCCTTGCATAACATGACTTGTCTTTGCATTTTGTGCATACTTATGATTCATTTGACATCTTAAGACATGTAGGAAGCATCTTTGATCATTGCATCTCATATTTGCCATGTCAATTGTCTTGTATGTTTCATAACTTTTCATGTTTGTTCATGCTCCTTAGCTTGCATCATTTGCATTCCTGATCTTGTATGAACATCCCCATTGTCTTGCCTCATGTTTGCAGCACCTCATAACATCATAATCATCATCAACATGCTTCTGGCTTTGCTTAGCATCATATCATTTCATCTCATCTTGCATTGCATTGCATTTTCTTTCTAACATTTCAGGTGGTAAGTAAACTTGAGAAGTGGATTTGCCTCCACTTCTCATAACTTTTCTTTTCATCTCTCTTGCATCCATTGCTGCATTTTTATGTGTGTTTGAGTTTGAGCTTGCTCATTCTTCTCCTTCCCACTTTCTTTCTTCAAGTGACTTGACTTCTTGAATGAAGCAAGTTGCTTTGCTTCTCTTGATCCTGTTCATCTGCTTCCTGGTGGTTCCATTGAAGACTTCTCTTGCAAACCTCACAAACCTTAGGACCAACCAAGCATGATAATGAATTAGGATTTTGATTAGTCTCCCCTCATAGTTTTACCTTTGTGTCTCTCTTTGAGTCCTCTCTTCTCACCTCATAACCAGAGACTAAACCCTAAAGGCTTTAAGACTTTGTGATTAGGGTTATGCCTGCATCCTTCTCTTAGGATGGAGTGTATAACTTTAATCCTAAGTATTAAACCCTTTATGTGTTTAAATCTCTTAATCAATCCATCTAATAATTATCAAGACATCACTTGTAACTTGGGCCTTGCATTAGGGTTCTAATTCTTCCTTAAGTGGTTAAGAAGGACTAACCCTAGTGTTAATGGACAAGTCCCCCTCAAGTTGTCTTACAAACCCTAAAAATCACTTCATCATCATATCATTAAATAAAATCCACTTAATCAAAGGTTTGTTTTGTCATGGGTTTAACCCCTAATCATGGATTAAGTTGAGGAGCTTTCCTCAGCTTAAACATTCTCATCTATCATCCTTCTTTTAGGATGGTGAAATGAGTCTGTTTAATCCCTGATTATGGCTTAACCTCATTACTCAACACTAAACAAAAACCACAAAAACATCTAAATAATCACAAGTAGGTTAATGATCTTAACCCTACATCAAAGGTGATTAAGTGTGAGAATCTGACTTCACACTTAAGGTATTCTCATTACCCCTAATCAGAGGGAAGATGTGATGAGTTTACTAAATCCATTGGTTTAGGTTTAAGCTCATTAACTTATGACAAATTCTCAAAAGCAATAAAAGACTGAAAACACAAAAACAAACAATAATCGTCTCCTCCGGGATTCTTTTCTCATCACCTTCACTCACAATCGAGAACTTGCTTCTTCCGTCTAATGCAAGACAGTAAGCACCTGAGCCAGACAGGTCATACACTTGAGCATAGACAAGTAAGCAGTTCACAAGTCAATTCATCTTTCAGTCTCTTTGGGTCGAACTACGGTGTTCTGACTTCCTCATTGCACGAGAGGATACGTAGGCATAACTTAACAGTTATCGAACAAAAGTCTCTGTACATTCCCCCTCTTTCCAGCTTCATTCTTTAGCCTCATTATCATGAGCATCTCATCTTTGTTCCTACACTGACACTGTATATATCACATTTCACACTTCTTTTACACTGACACCTGTACATCCTTTTCCAGCTCTTTATGCACAGATTGCACTGACACTACCCCTTTTAAAACACAACTCTTTTAAGCGTGGATCCCGTCGAGTACGGCGGACAATCTGGGTGCTAATACCTTCCCAGGTTGTAACCAACCCCCTTTCTCAGTCTCTCTGGTTCGCAAACCGTCTTATCCATCTCTTTCTAGGTCTATGCAGCATTGCCTTTCCTCCGGGATAAAAATGCCTAGCTGGCGACTCTATTCATCTCCAGTGAGTTCACGGCTGTGTGTTCTCACTGTTCCCTTCGCCGACCGTTCGCGCCTGTACCTTCATCTGACCCTGTGTCACTTGTCGGGAGCGACACCCACTTATTCTTTTCAAATTTTGTACCACGAACTACGAGGTTTTGATCTCGCATTGCACTTTGTGGGTACGTAGGCATAAGGCTTTAAAACCTTATCAAACACCAAATTATTAAAAAATATTCTTCTTCTCATTTCTTCCATCATTTTAAACAAACCAATTTCAGACCAAAAAGCAATAAGTATTTCAAAGGGCTCCCGTAGAGTACTACGGATGAGTCGGGTGCCTAAAACCTTCCCGGTTCATAACCAATCCCCTTACCCAATCTCTGTTTATTTCTTTTAGCCTTTGCTTTTAGAATTCTAGGTTTTATTCGTTCTTTTACCTTTTTCCATTCGGAAATAAAGAAAAGCGCGGTGGCGACTCTGTGTTAATCGAGTTAAGTTAATCAATAGCTTACACTCACGATTTTACCGCTACAAGAAGCATCATCAATTATCACATTTATGGATTCCATGATAACCTTTGTTCTGTAATTAAATACTCTATATGCTCTGCTGTTTATAGAGTATCCAAGGAAAATCCCTTCATCACTTTTAGGATCCATTTTTCTCCTTTGCTCCCTATCTGCCAGAATGTAGCATTTACTTCCAAACACATGAAAGTACTTCACAGTGGGTTTTCTGCCCTTCCATACTTCATATATTGTGGACAAAGTTCCTTTCCTTAAAGTAACTCTGTTATGGATGTAACAGGCAGTGTTCATAGCTTCAGCCCAAAAGTATAGAGGCAACTTTTTAGCATGAATCATAGCTCTTGCTGATTCTTGAATGGTTCTATTCTTCCTTTCAACAATCCCATTCTGTTGAGGAGTGATAGGTGAAGAATACTCATGATTAATTCCTTCTGAAGAACAGAAATCTAAGAACTTTTGATTCTCAAATTCTTTTCCATGATCACTCCTAATTCTGATCACACAGCTGGATTTTTCCCTTTGCAATCTTTGACATAATTCTTTGAATACATCAAATACATCTGACTTTTCTTTGATGAAGTTTATCCATGTATATCTGGAAAAGTCATCAACCACAACATAGGCATACCTCTTACCACCAAGACTTTCAACCTGCATAGGTCCCATAAGATCCATATGTAGAAGTTCCAATACTTTGGAAGTTGTCAGATGTTGGAGCTTTGGATGGGACATCTTGGTTTGCTTGCCTATTTGACATTCACCACATATTTTGCCATCATCAATCTTCAGTTTAGGAATACCTCTTACAGCATCCATAGATATGATCTTCTTTATGCCTCTGAAATGAAGATGACCTAGTCTTTGGTGCCACAGTTTCACTTCTTCTTCTTTAGCTAGACAACAGGTTGAAGTGAGACTGAAGTCTTGAGGTTCCCACATGTAACAGTTGTCTTTAGATCTGGCTCCTTTCATTACAACCTCTTGTTCATTGTTAGTCACTATGCATTCAGTTTTGGTAAAGTTTACACTGTACCCTTGATCACATAACTGACTTATACTGATCAGGTTAGCAGTTAATCCTTTAACAAGCAGCACATCATCTAGTCTTGGAACATCTTGACAGTCCAAGGTTCCAACTCCCTTGATTTCTCCTTTAGCTCCATCTCCAAAGGTCACATACCTGGATGAATGTGATTTTAAGTTTACTAGCAAATTCTTCAATCCAGTCATGTGTCTTGAACATCCACTATCAAAGTACCAGTCTTCTTTAGCTGATACTCTCAGTGATGTATGTGCTATGTATGCAGTACTTTTCTTTGACCAGATGAGTTGAGATTTCTTTTGATGCCTCTTCCCTGTGTGATGTTCAGCTGATCTCCAAGTTTGATTGTTGATCTGGTTCTTGGGTATGTGGATTTGATCAGTCTGAATGTCAGCTTTTGGTCTCCAAACCTTCTTGATGACCTCTGTCTTCTGCTTAGGAGGTTGCTGATTTCTTTGATGACTATGTAGCAAATTCTTGGTACCCTCTACTTTCTGTTTGGAAGGTTGTTGATATATCTGATTTGGATATCCATGTAGCTTATAACAGTGAGGTTTGATATGCCCAAATTTTCCACAGTGATGGCATCTCCATCTTTGATACTTCTTCTTCATTTTGTTCTTTCCAGAATGTTGAGACATCTGTTGGAACATTATGTTTGTCTTTGTGTTCTGATGTTGAAGCATCTGTTGGGACATCTTGTTTGACTGTGTATTTTTTGCAGTAGCTTTGCTAGAGCTGGCTTCATTTCTGTTATATCCCAGTCCACTTTTGTCCCCTGAATGTTTATTATTGCTGAGAATAACATCCAGTGTATTTGAGCTACTGTTCAACATTTTAACAGATTTTGACATATGTTCCAACTTAGAGTTGAGAAGAGTTACTTCACTTTTCAAGGTATCAATGATTACTTGATCACTTGCTTTTTCTTCTTCTAATATCTCATTCTGCTTCTTTAGCTTTATAACATCACTGCATATTTCAGAGCTTCTTTTGTATAGATCTTTGAATGCTTGCTCAAGTTCTTCATAAGTAAGCTCTCCACAACTGGAATCACTATCATATTCACACAGTCCAGCTAGAGCAGTAACATGCTTAGCTGATTCTTCTTCTGACTCTCCCGAGTCTTCATCAGACCAGGTCACAGAGAGTCCTTTCTTTTGCCTCTTTAAGTAGGTAGGACATTCAAACTTGATATGTCCATATCCTTCACATTCATGGCATTTGACTCCTTTATCTTGGCTGGTCTTTTCAGCAAACTTTGACTTTCTGTTAGCATCATATGATCTTCTGTTCTCAGAGTTTGTGTTTCTTCCACTGGATTTGGATTGGCCTTCCATTCCTCTGAGAATCTGTTTGAATTGTCTTCCAAGCAAGGCAAGGTTTTCTGATAAGCTTTTGTCATTTGCTGATTCATCATCTTCTTCTTCATCTGTATTTGACACCAAGGCTATGCTTTTGTTCTTTTTGATATTTGTGTCATTCATTCCCATCTCAAAGGTTTGAAGAGAACCAATGAGTTCTTCAACTTTCATGGAGCATATGTCTTGAGCTTCTTCTATTGCAGTGACTTTCATGTCAAATCTTTTTGGCAAAGATCTGAGAATCTTTCTTACAAGCTTTTCATCAGTCATCTTTTCTCCCAAAGCTCCAGAAGTATTGGCTATATCCAAGATGTTCATATAGAACTCATGAATTGATTCATCTTCCTTCATTCTCAAGTTTTCAAACTTGGTGGTGAGAAGTTGAAGTCTTGACATTTTTACTTTTGATGTTCCTTCATGAGTTGTTTTGAGAGTATCCCAAACATCTTTGGCCAGCTCACAATGATGCACAAGTCTGAAAATATTCCTATCAATGCCATTGAATAAAGCATTTAAGGCTTTTGAGTTGCCTAGTGCTGAGTCTTCTTCCTCCTTACTCCATTCTTCTTCAGGTTTCAGCACTTTAGATCCATCTTTGGTGTCTTGGATAGGATGATCCCATCCAACATTGACTGCTTTCCATGCCCTGTTGTCAAGTGACCTTAAGAATGCAATCATTCTTGGCTTCCAGTAGTCATAATTAGATCCATCCAGAATAGGTGGTCTATTTACTGACCCTAAATCTCTGTCCATGTTACAGAATTTGTATTCCCTAGATCTCACCCAGTATAAACAGGCAGGGTGCCTGCTCTGATGCCAATTGAAATTCTGTGATCAGGTATGAGATGTCCTAAGAGATGTCCCAACACTTAATAGGACATTTGACAAATTTAACCAAAACTTAAACAGCAAGAAAAGTAAACAACACAGAAGTTTGTTAACCCAGTTCAGTGTATAACCACACCTACATCTGGAGGCTACCAAGCCAGGAGGAAATCCACTATTAGTAATATTAATTCTAGACTTAAACCACCCTGTTTAATCTATCACTTAATACTTACCCAATGCAATTTCTACCTAAGACTCACTTAGATAAGAGTACCCTACTCACTCCCCCTCAATCACCCAGTGATCAAGTTTACAAGTTTACTGAAATTGAAGACATCCTTCAAACAAAACAGCTTGATCTTACTTAACAGTTTCAATCAAGTCACAAATTCACTTTTGCTTAAAAGCTCATAAAGTGGTACATAAAAACAACCTGCTATTAAAACTCTAGACTCCCTATTTGGTCTTCTGTAATTCGTACCCAATTCTATGAGTTTCTGTTGCTTAAATAGGTATCTGAATTTTGGGCTTTCTGTAGAATGATCCAGCCCTAATGTGCAACAACTGTCACCTTGAATTTAGGGTTTGTTACCTCCTAGATTCTAGGTGCATTAGGTCTTCTGTTTTAATCTGAATCTTCAATATTAAACTCCCTACAGATGCGCCTTGTTCTGTTTTTATTCATCATTAATTAATTCCAGATAATTCTCCTTAAATATCTCTGATCTGTTAATCAATAATTAGTTCTGGAAGCAGGTCTGAGATGTCTCAACATCTGTTGGGACATCCTGAAAAACTGAACTTAGACATTTACACAATGTCCCAACATCTGGTAGGACATCCTGAAATAAGTTCATATACTCTGTTTGCTAATGTCCCAACATCTGATAGGACATTCTGAACTGAATTTAACATTTCTTGTTTGGTCAAAAATTCTGCCAATTCTTAAACATCTACACATTGGTGCTCCAGATCTATGGAGAATATCACTATCATTGACCGTTGTGGGGAGTTTCCTAATGTGCCACTTCTGGGCATAAGAGGAGGCATCACCTACAACCCCTCTCTAGCTTTACGACAGTTTGGTTACGCTCGGACTGATGGCCCACATGACATGTTGATTCAGGGCATTGTGTTTGATTACGACAACGATCTTCAAGGTTACCGTCAGAGATTCATACGAGCTTGGGGAAAGGTAAACAGGGTTGACAGTAAGACACTGGAGCCTAAGTACACTATTCCTATGGAAGCTTATCTCAGATGGGTGCGATCTCGTGCTCAGACTCTCATGATGCCATATCCTGCCGTCCTACCAGTTACCATGGAACCTGTTGCTGAAGGAGACACAGCTTATACCATCCTTCACCCAGACATGCCTACTGATATGGAAGACTTGCAGAGATCATGGATCCAACTGAAGGAGCAAAGGGATACTTTCGAGGCTCATTACAAAGCAAGCCAAGAAAAGATTCTGGAACTAACAAAGCTACTTCACGAGGAACGAAACCTCAACTCATACCTCAATACAAAGAGGAAACGTCCATGGGAGACTTAAAACCCCATCTTTTGTACTTATTTCATTTCATATTTGTAAGCCTAAAAGGCAAAACAATTTATTACTAATAAAAGTTTACTTTCGTGTTTGTCTAAGCAAATTTAAATCCTGCGGTTCTTGAAAACATTGCATATGCATTCCCATATCATTTCATTGCATCACAAGTTTATAATTGTGCACAGGTTTCTCATCTTCTCGCTGTTTATTTCAGCAATGGCTCTTGAACAATCAGTTAAGGATCTTCAGGCACAAAATGCACAGTTCCAAGAGCTGATCTTGAACCTGTCCAAGGGGCAGGATGAATTGAAGGCATTGCTGGCCAAGAAGACTAAGAAGACTAGAAGGTCTGCTGGGTTGATCAACATGGGAAGAAGGTTCAAAGGTCTTGCCAAGACCAAGGAACCAGCTGAAGACTATGAATCTGAAGAATCTGAGCAAGAGGTAGGCAGTCTCCACCATACAATGGGGGACTCTGATTCTGAGGTTAATTACTACCATGAGCCTAATGAAGACAAACTCAAGATGCTGGTGGATAGGATGGATGCTATGGAGTTGCAGAAATCATCTGGGCTGGATTTTGAGGATTTGAGTTTGATATCTGGGGTAGTCATACCCATTGGTTTCAAGGTTCCTACATTTGTTGTTTATGATGGGGTCTCTTGTCCCAAACAGCATCTGAGGTCTTATGTTAGAAGAATTCAACCCCACACTGCTGATAAGAAGTTGTGGATCCATTTCTTTCAAGAGAGCTTATCTGGAGCTCAGCTGGAGTGGTATTATCAGTTGGAGAGTGTCAACATCAGAGACTGGAATGATCTTGCTGAAGCTTTCTATAAGCAGTACCAATACAATGCTGACTTAGCCCCCACTCGCATGCAGCTTCAGAGCATGTCTATGGGTGCCAAAGAAAGTTTTAAAGAGTATGCTCAGAAGTGGAGAGATTTAGCTGGAAGAGTTCAACCCCCTTTGACTGACAGGGAGCTGGTTGATATGTTCATGTGTACGCTGAATGGTCCGTTCTACAGTCATCTCATTGGAAGCTCATCATCTGGCTTCACTGAGTTGATCATGACAGGAGAGCGAGTAGAGAATGGTATAAAGAATGGTAAGATCCATGTGGGTACTTCTTCATCAGGTGCTGCAAAGAAGCCCCCCACTGGGAAGAAAGAATCCAATGCTGTTTATGGTCAGCCTGATCGTAACAGAAGGCATCAGTCTGTCAGTGCAGTTCATATTTCAAATCCAACTCCTGCACCAACAGAGCAGCCACAGGGCAACCAACAGAGGGCTAGAAGACAGTTCACGAAGATCAACATGTCAATGGCTCAGGCATTGCAACATTTGTTGAAGGCTGAACTTATTACTTTGAAAGAGGCTCCTCAAAATCCCAATGTTACCTCTCCCCGGTACAATCCCAATGCACGGTGTGCATACCATTCAAACTGTCAGGGACATGATACTAACAATTGCTGGGTTTTGAAGAATAAAATTCAGGATATGATTGATGCTGGAGAAATTGAGTTTGATCCTCCGGGTACTCCCAATGTGATTACTGCTCCAATGCCAAATCACGAGAAGACTGTCAATGCCATTGATGAAGACCTACATGTCTATTCAGTTATGGAATTGAACACACCATTGTCTGTTATCAAAAAGAGGTTAGTACAAGCTGGGATCTTCCCAGGTTATCGTGAAGATTGTTTGTATTGTACCTATAAGCCAGATAGTTGCTTCATATTGAGAGATGGAATTCAGCGTCTCATGGATAAGTATACTATAGTGTTTGAAAGGACTCCGTCGTCTGTAGAAAGTATGGTGGATCATCTGACTCAGGGTAGGAAGATTGAAGAGGTTGACATGGTTGACAAAGTACCAATAAGAATCACTTCAAAGGGTCCCATTAAAATCACTCATCAAGGTCCAATCAAGATTACTGCTGAAGGTCCTGTGAAAGTTGTTGCTGAAGCCAGAGTAGCTCCTGTGGTCATTACTACTCCTGGTCCTATCCCATATACATCTGACAAAGCTGTACCTTGGCACTATGGGTCTGATGTTTACATCCATGGTGTTAAGCAAGAACCTTTAGTTGATGTGCCTGTTGATATTGACAATATTGCCGGATCTAGCAAGATCACTCGTAGTGGAAAAGTCTTCTCTCCTCCAGATACTTCCAAGAATGCAGTTACTCCTGCTGCTACCTCCACCACTGATGCTCGGGGCAAGGGTCCTGTTATTGAGCCTGTATCTACTAATGTGCCAGCTGCTGATGACCTCTCTAAGCAGATGGAAGAAGTATTGAAAATCATTCGCAAGAGTGATTATGACATTGTTGATCAGTTGGGGCATACTCCCTCAAAGATTTCTATGCTGTCCTTGTTGTTATGTTCTGAGGCTCATGCCAAGTCCTTGATCAAGTTTCTGAAGGCTGCTCATGTACCCAGTGCAATTTCTGTTGACCAATTTGAGAATTGTGTTGCCCACCTGACCTATGACTATGGGTTAGGATTTTCTGATGCTGATTTGACCCCTGCCAAGAGGGATCATAACAGGGCCTTGCATATTTCAATTGAATGCAGGGGCACTACCTTGTCACATGTGCTAATAGACAATGGTTCCTCTCTAAATGTGTTGCCTAAGGAAGTCCTGAACAAGTTGAGTCCTGAAGATGTTGTGCTGAAGCCCAATAATATTGTGGTAAAGGCTTTTGATGGTTCTAGAAGAGTAGTGCATGGGGAAATTGATCTTCCAATCCAAGTTGGTTCCCAGGTGTTTACTGCTACATTTTATGTGATGGATATTCGTCCTTCATACTCTTGTCTGCTTGGTCGTCCCTGGATCCATGGGGCAGGTGCTGTAACTTCTACATTGCACCAAAAGTTGAGATATCCGGTAGATGGAAAAGTTGTTACTGTCTATGGAGAAGAAGAATACTTTGTCAGCCATGTAAACACTTTCAAGTATCTGGAAATGGAAGGTGAATACATTGAGACTCCGTGTCAGACATTTGAAGTGGTTCCTTGGGTTGTTAATGATTATGTAGCTCCTCCTGTTGTGAAGAAAGTTCCTGTGGTCACCAGAAAACCTCCAACAATGGCAATGGCTTCCCTCAATGATGCTAGAGCTGTGGTGGATGAAGGTGGTTGTACTATTTGGGGTCAGCTTCCTGATATTCCATACAAGTCCGACAAGTTTGGTTTGGGTTTCACTGCAGAGTCCCAGAAGGCTGTTCGTCGTGCTCGTGCTGCCCGTATCACTAATCAAGGGGTTGTGAGGGACCAGATTAATGCTGTGGGAGATCAAGATGAAGACTACAACTTGGATGCATGGATTTTTCCTACTGTGGGTGCTGGACTCAATAATTGGAAAGCTGAAGATGTTATCCCTATCTCCTTTAGTCAGGAGTAAATACTATTACTGTGTTGTTGCTTTTAAGTTTGTAATTTCTTAAACAATTGAACTCTTAAGCCATGTGCCTTACCCGGGGCACAATGGTATGCTTGTTACGGGCTGTCATTTCATTTGCATACTTCATTCAATAAAATCAGTGGACGTTTCGTTTTCGTAAATATTGTGTTCCTTGTCTTTCTTTTCTTTTATTTTTGTTTTATCAGCTATGTGTTCTTACACACACCCACATCACTAAAATGCAGATCCTCATCCACTCTGGATCCTGTTGATAACAGTTCTACTATTGCCAATTATAATTTCGAGAATCCGATCTATCAAACTGAAGACGGAAATGAGGACGATTGTGAAATACCTGTAGAGCTTGCTAGGTTGTTACAACAAGAAGAGAAAGCTATACAGCCACATGAAGAGCCAGTCGAAGTTGTGAACCTGGGAACAGAAGAAAACAGAAAAGAGGTCAAGATAGGAGCTGATTTAGAGGACAGTGTCAAGAGCAGGTTGATTCAGATGTTACGTGACTATGTGGAGATCTTTGCTTGGTATTATGAAGATATGCCAGGGTTGGATACAGACATTGTGGTTCACCGTTTACCAGTGAAAGAAGATTGTCGTCCAAAGAAGCAGAAGGTTCGTCGTATGCGTCCTGAAATGTCAAAAAAGATCAAGGCAGAGGTAATGAAACAGTTCAATGCAGGGTTCTTAGCAGTGACTTCTTATCCTCAGTGGGTTGCAAATGTGGTACCAGTTCCTAAGAAAGATGGTAAGGTACGTATGTGTGTGGACTACAGAGATTTGAACAAGGCTAGCCCTAAAGATGACTTTCCACTTCCTCATATTGATATTCTGGTAGACAACACTGCTCAGTATAAAGTATTCTCTTTTATGGATGGTTTCTCTGGTTACAATCAAATCAAGATGGCACCTGAAGATATGGAGAAGACAACATTTGTGACACAGTGGGGCACCTTTTGCTATAAAGTAATGCCATTTGGTTTGAAGAATGCAGGGGCAACATATCAGCGTGCTATGGTGGCTTTGTTTCATGATATGATTCATCATGAGATAGAGGTATATGTAGATGATATGATAGCCAGGTCTCAGAATGAAGAGCAACATCTTGATCATCTGCACAAGTTGTTTGAGAGGTTGAAGAAATACAAGTTGAGATTGAACCCAAACAAGTGCACTTTTGGAGTTAGATATGGAAAGCTCCTGGGTTTCATTGTTAGTGGAAAAGGTATTGAAGTAGATCCTGCAAAAGTGAAAGCTATACGAGAGATGCCAGCTCCCCGTACTGAGAAGGAGGTTAGAGGTTTCTTGGGACGATTGAACTACATTGCAAGATTTATCTCCCAATTAACTACCATCTGTGAGCCAATCTTCAAGTTGTTGAAGAAAGATCAGGTGATGGAATGGAATGATGAGTGCCAGACTGCCTTTGATGAAATCAAGAGATATCTGTTAGAACCACCAATTTTGATGCCACCAGTTGATGGAAGACCCTTGATTATGTACTTAACAGTGTTAGATAATTCAATGGGGTGTGTGTTGGGGCAACATGACGAGTCTGGTCGAAAAGAGCAGGCAATATACTACCTTAGCAAAAAGTCTACCGACTGTGAAACAAGATACTCACTGCTCGAGAAAACTTGCTGCGCTTTGGCATGGGCTGCTCGCCGACTAAGACAGTATATGTTGACCCATACTACCTTGTTGATTTCAAAGATGGATCCAATCAAGTACATATTTGAGAAACCTGCTCTCTCCGGAAGAATTGCAAGATGGCAAATGATCTTGACAGAATATGACATACAGTATACTACTCAGAAGGCCATTAAAGGAAGTATTGTTGTTGATCATTTGGCTCATCAAGCAGTGGATGATTACCAGTCAATGAATTTTGAGTTTCCTGATGAAGACATTATGATTATTACCAAAGAACCTGGACAATATGACGGACCTGAACAAGGACCCCGATGGACTATGGTTTTTGATGGTGCCTCTAATGCACTTGGTAATGGTGTTGGTGTTGTGATCAGTTCCCCTGAAGGTTGTCATACCCCGATTACTGCCAGACTTTGTTTCCATTGTACCAATAACATGGCTGAGTATGAGGCATGTATCCTGGGTATTAAAGCTGCTATTGATATGAAGATTCAGTTCCTTGATGTGTATGGAGATTCAGCCATGGTAGTTAGTCAGATCAAAGGAGATTGGGATACTAAACATGATAACCTCATTCCTTACAGAGAGCATGTGTTGTCTTTGATCCCACATTTCAAAGAGATTACCTTTGGACACATTCCACGAAGAGAGAATCAGTTGGCAGATGCTTTGGCCACCATGGCATCCATGTTTGAGATCAGTTGGGATGATGAAGCTCCTAAGATTACCATTGATAGATTTGAAAAGCCTGCATACTGCAATGAGATTGACACTGAAGGGGCAGAGGAGAAACCTTGGTTCTATGAAGTGAAAAGATATCTTGAAGCTCAAGAATTCCCTGAAGGAGCATCTGTCAAAGATAGGAAGTTTCTGAGAAGGTTTGCTGCTAAGTTCTTCTTGAGTAATGGGATTTTGTACAAGCGCAATCATGATTCAACTTTGCTTCGTTGTGTGGATAAGAAAGAAGCAACTGAGATTATGGAAGACATGCATGATGGGATCTTTGGCACTCATTCTAGTGGTCATACTATGGCAAAGAAGATATTGAGAGCAGGTTACTATTGGTCTACCATGGAAGCTGACTGCTATCAACACTCCAGAACTTGTCACAAATGTCAAATTTATGCTGATAAAGTCCATGTACCTCCATCACCATTGAATGTGTTGACTGCTCCTTGGCCCTTTGCCATGTGGGGCATTGATATGATTGGTGAGATCAAGCCTACTGCTTCTAATGGGCATCGTTTCATCCTGGTTGCTATTGATTACTTCACGAAGTGGGTGGAGGCAGCTTCATTTGCATCTGTTACCAAGAATGTTGTGGCTCGGTTCATTAAGAATAATCTCATATGTAGATATGGCATCCCCGAAAGGATTCTCACTGACAATGGCTCTAATTTGAACAACACTATGATTACGGATCTCTGCACGCAGTTCAAGATTAAGCATCACAACTCTTCTCCGTATCGTCCAAAGATGAATGGGGCAGTTGAAGCTGCTAATAAGAACATTAAGAAGATTGTACAGAAGATGACTGTTACTTATAAGGATTGGCATGAGATGTTACCATTTGCTCTTCATGGCTATCGTACTACAATACGTACTTCAACAGGGGCAACCCCATTCTCCTTAGTTTATGGTATGGAAGCAGTTCTGCCCATTGAAGTTCAAATTCCCTCCTTAAGAATTATGAAGGATGCAGGCTTGGATGAAGATGAATGGATTCAGACTCGACTTGACCAGATAAATTTGATTGATGAGAAGAGGTTAGCAGCAGTTTGTCATGGCCAAATGTACCAGAAACGAATGATCAAAGCTTTTAACAAGAAGGTTAAGCCAAAGGTATATCAGGTTGGTGACTTGGTAATCAAGCGTATCATATTACCACAGGGTGATCCTAGGGGTAAATGGACTCCTACATATGAAGGACCATTTGTAGTCAAGACGGTATTTTCAGGAGGTGCCATGATACTGACTACAATGGATGGTGAAGACTTCCCACAGCCTGTAAACGCAGACATAGTTAAAAAATACTACGCATAAAAAGAGACCCGCTAGGTTGACAGGCCTAGGAAAAAATAAGGGCATCCCGGCAAACCAAAAGGGTTTGGGCAAAAATTAGGGATATATATAAAAAGATGTACACCTGGCAAGTCGAAAACCTGAAAAGGCGGCTTGGGCAAAAAAGGGTATCCCGGTGGATTGAAAACCTGAAAGGGCAATCCAGGCAAAAGTTAGGGATTAAAGCGTATGACTATGTCTCGTTTGGATCACCCATGAAACTGCAACCAGTTGTACTACTTACTCAAGCTCGAACAGATAAAAGCTCAATCCAATCATTTCCGTCTCAACAGCAGAAGATGAGATACTTGAAGATAATGGCAATAGTAGAATTGAAACTCAATAGGATTGTTTCCCACATAGCTGATTATCTTTGTTTTGTAAGGACTTTATCCTCTTACTAGGGTTTATGTCTCCTTGTATAAACTTACCCGTGTATGGGTCACTTTTCGATATAAATAAATTCCATCTTTTGAATCCAGATTTACTTTTACCCTATTTACATAAGCGAAACGTCCATTGGTTGTGTTTGAATGTATGTATGTTTTTGAATATGATTAATGTTTACCAAAAATGCATGTATGCTTTTAATATGATTGATGTTTACCAGAAATGCATGAAAATGCAGTAATAGTATTTACTAAGGACGAACGAGGGAAGGATTTCAACGAAGCTTCGCCGGTTCACCTTTACAAGACAGTTACAAACCCTCAGTAGGACGAATCCATCTTCATAAAGTCACATCTCCCCTGGAATTTATATCCATCTCTTTTATCCTCATACGGATATACGGGAATTTACTTTCCAATAAGAGTACGACGAACGAAGACGGGAGGTTATATCTACCCTACCATCAAACGAAGACGAGGATTATATATACCTTATTATCCCCAGCATCCGGGAGGTGATATATACCTTACTATCCCTAGCATACGGGAGGTTATCTATACCCTGTTATCCCCAGCAGACGGAGGGTTATGTATAATATATTCTTCAACAACGAATCGGGATTTATTTTCCCTGGCCAGCAGTTGTTATACGAAGATATCCAGACGCTTCCGGCAGTATCATGACATACATACATCATTTACATCATACCATAACATGCATATCCATGAGTGCATAGTACATTACCTAAGTGCATCATATTATACATGCATACATAAAGCATAAACTAATATTATTATACAGAATGCTACCTTGTTTTCAGGACAATTATCCAACAAACAGACTTACAATTATCAGGATTGCTTTATCCTCCTGAAATCATAATCATTGCCTCAGGAATGCACCAGCCTCCTGACAGTTATTATTGTACCTTCATATTCAGGGTTGCTTTATCCTCCTGACAAATTCTCATTGCTTCAAGACTGCTTTAGAGTTATCATTATTGATTGCTCTATCCTCCTGAAATCATATTATTACTTCAAGACTGCTTTAGAGTTATCATTATTGATTGCTCTATCCTCCTGAAATCATATTATTACTTCAAGACTGCTTTAGAGTTATCATTATTGATTGCTCTATCCTCCTGAAATCATATTATTACTTCAAGACTGCTTTAGGGTTATCATTATTGATTGCTCTATCCTCCTGAAGACATGCTGTTACATCAGGATTACTCCAGTCTCCTGAAAGCATATTATCAAAGATTGCTCTATCCTCTTGAAATTATATTGTTACCTCAGGACAGCTCCAGCCTCCTGATAGCTTCTCACCCCCCTGAAGATATGCTGTTACATCAGGATTACTCCAGTCTCCTAAAAGCATATCATCAATACCTCAGGACTGCTCCAGACTCCTGACAGCTTTCATTATACCTCCATATTTTGGACTGCTTTATCTTCCAAGAAATATATCTGAAGAACTTTCCCCTAGTGGCATCTTTAAGCCCACTCAATCATATCACTCTAATGCACTGGTGAGTGCAAATTTTTGGGCTTTTGTGTTCAATCCCCTTCAACCTTCCAGGTCACGACTGGCAAATATACCAATCTAACCCCTCAGGTTTCAGAAAATTGAACAGGGGCAGCTGTTGCACCCCAAAATTTGCCCTCACAATACAAGACTTTGTGTGCTAAGAAGGTTCACAAGGTTCACAAGTTTCTCAATGCTTATATAACCTTTCATGAGGTTCATGAAGTCTACAAGTTACTTTATGAAGGTTCACAAGGTTCACAATCTTCTCAACATTTACAAGACCTTTCATGAGGTTCATGAAGTCCACAAGTTACTTCTTGAAGGTTCACAAGGTTCACAAGTTCCATAATGCTTTCAATACCTTTCATGAGGTTCATGAAGTCTACAAGTCACTTCTTGAAGGTTCAAAAGGTTCACAAGATTCACAATGTTTACATAACCTTTCATGAGGTTCATGAAGTCTACAAGTTACTTCTTGAAGGTTCACAAGGTTCACAAGATTCACAATGATTACAAAGCTTTCCTGAGGTTCATAAGGTCTACAAAGTCACTTTATGAGGTTCACAAGGTTCAAAAGCTTCACAATACCTCCCATGAGGTTCACAAGACATTTTATGATGGTTCACAAGGTTCACAAAGTTCACAATGGGTCAAAAGAGTTGACAATTCCCTCAGACAATGTACCTCCTAAGCAGTGCATCCAAAACTAGGGTTTTGACATTAATCAGGCTAAATGGACTTCCAATACCTCAAGTGAGCTCCATAACATCTTATATGTATATAAGAACCCCCATGACAAGTTTCAAGACTTTTCTCAAAAGTTTGCTCAGTCAGATGATCAGATAAGTCAAAATCAGTCAATGCAGTTAAAAAGTCAAACTGAGGTCAACTGTGGTCAAACCAAAGTCAAACTTCATGATTTTTTGCCAACATCAAGTATATGAAGTAAAATTCATCATTTGATCAAGGGTTGATCATGATTCATCAAGGAGATTCCAGATCATCAATAATCAGGAGTTTCTAAATTAGGGTTTCCTCAGTAAAAGTCAACTGAACTTTGACCAGCCATAACTTTCACATACTTCATCACCAAGTCTCCATCCAAAGCTCATTTTGAAGGAAATTGAATTCTCTACAACTTTGATCTTTCAAGTTAAGCCCAAAATTGCTTCATTTGGAAGATATGAGCTAAGACATTATAGGTCATTTCAAAAGTCAACAAAAAGTCAACAACTTCAAAAGGGCATAACTTGAGATTGGTAAAAGATATGGACCTGAAACCAATGGGGTTGTTTAGAGGACTCTTCAAGCTTTCCAAAAAGTCCAAGAACACCCTCATACCTTTAAAATTGAGGAAGATATGCCCTTGCAAAGTTGGGAAATTTTATGATGGTTTATGTTGAAAATGGAGGTTTAAAACCACTTCTTTCCAAATGGGCTGCCCAAATTGTGATCCAATCCATACCATATCATCATGCACGACCCAATTGATTTAAAATCATAATTTTTATTATTTTATTTTTATTTATTTTGATTTAATTCATAAAAAATCATTTTAAATAAATATAAAATATGAAAATATATTTTTGGATGAAGATTGAGCTTCTAGAATCTCATCAATGTTGATTGAAGTTGAAAGAGAAAGAAATCATGTGATTTATCCAAAAATAGCAAGCTTTCATGAGCCAATATTTGAATTTCATGACACCATCTTTTTCAATCTTCAAATATTAAAACTTCCACATAACTAATCAATTTTTTGACCTAGAATGATTCACATATATATACTAAACACAACCTTAGCCCTCATTCACGAATTCCAGCAGCCAAGAGTAAGTTTCAAAACCTCAAATATTCATCAAAAAGTGACATTCGGATTCTTCAATCCAAGAGGTTTCAAGGTAAAATCAAGACATAGACGTGTTCTTTGATCATCACTGAAGCTAAAGCATCACTCACATTCATCCAAATCATGCCATAATGCCTCACCCGAATTCAATTTGTTCTTGAATATAACTTTTTCGATTGCATTAATTTGTTGTGTTTCAATGAAATTTGCTTGGCTAATGTTGTTTGTTGTGTGATATAGATCGTTTCTGGACAGGAAAATCAAAGAAACTGTGGCTAATCCATAAAATGCCATTGTTAGGGTTTGGACCTAGGTTTAGGGATTTTTGATTTAGGGAACATAAATTGATTCTAAAGACATAGAACAAATCGTGTGAATGTCAGGATCATGTTGCTGTGTTTGATTTTGTGAAACTGTACGGTTTTGTTGGCCATTGATTTTTGTAGGTTTTGCTGGGAATTGCTTTTCGCAGGAAAACTCATAGATAATTTCGCAGCAAATTTCGAAGGGCCTGAGGAAGGAGACGACTGGTTTTGGCGCGTTTTCCAGAATTCAAAAATTGAGTATAATATTTTATGAATTAGTTTTGGTTTTATTTCATAACAGGTTGCTTGGCCCAGTGGTTGGAGGTGTGCGCATACATGAACTTGGTCTGGGGTTCGATTCCCCGTTTATGACATTTTGTTTGTTTATTTTGATTATTTCGCAGGTATAATATATAATCAATTATAGCCATCCAATTATCAGTTGGGCTCTTCCAGCCGGGTGGTGATGCGTGCGCTTGTGAATGTAAAGGTCCTGGGTTCAACTCCCACCCCAGGTCTTTTTCCTGCTTTCTTTTATTTTTCTTGATTTTTTCAGATGATGAATAAAACAAATTGAAGCTGTTTCATTATCACCCACGCATGGTTGGTCTAGTGGAAGGTTTTGGTGTTGGCAAACATGAGGACATGGGTTCAAACCCAGCCAAGGTAAGTTTATTTTTTACCAATTTTTTCTGTTTTATTTGTTTAATTAAATATGTTCTTATTATTAATAAAGGAAAAATAAATTGAATTTGTAAATCATCATTTATATTTCTTTTTCTTAGAAAAATTTCTAAACTTTTGTTCTTTCAATTTTATGTAATTAAAATTATAATATATATTAGTTAAAATAATTTTGTATCTAAACAAACCCTAATTTTCTAAACAAACCCTAAAATATTTTCTAAAATAAAACTTGATTCTATTTTTTCTAAATAATTTTATTTTCTAATTCTTAATGTAATTATTATGTATATTTATTTATTTAATATGATTCTTGTAAATTTTGTAAATATGATTATTTTTTATGAACATGATATTTAAAATTTATTTCCTTCATAATGAGTAAATATTTTTTTTTAATAATTGTTGATATATATTTAGAAATAAGTAAAATTTGTAATAATTAAAACTTATAATTATATTATGTTCAAAAACTTTTATTCAATTATTCTTATTATATATTGGTGCTTATTATTCTAATCATGTTATTATAATATTTTTTCTATTTATTTCTATTAATTATTGTTGCTAACCATATTCTTATTTTTTGCTTATTATTTTTCTAACCTTGTCTATTTTTCTAATTATTAGTATTTCACTAAATTTAATTATTTTCACTAACTTTATTTATTCTTAATATTTCTACTAACCTTATTTTTTTAATTATTATTATTACTAACCCCTATTTATTTATTGTTTATTTATTATTTTAGCTTATTTATTTATATTTTGTTTATTATTTATGTTGGCTATTTATTTTAATTTGCTTATTATAATTTTGTAAATGCTCCCGGATGTAAATTTTGTAATATTTAATTGTTGCTATGGTTAGTAATTAGGGAGTGCAAAACATGTATTCTATTTAAAATTAATCTAGGTCATTTTAATCATAAGATAATTAATATTAAACACTCACACACGTAAGTCGATTTTTTAATCGCCGTCTCACTTTCTAAGGTTATCTCTCAAGTTGCCTAAATCATAAGGTCAAGTGGGGTGTATAAAGCAAGTCCCTTTAAAAATCATCAAGTCCCTCGTGGTTGCCTTTACGAATCAAGTCCCTTCGAATAATGATGATAGTCCCTCCTATATGCTTATTACACCCCACAGTTGCCTTCATAAAACAGAATGTCCCTCTCATGTCCCTTACCTCCAAGTAATGACTACCTACTCCTTAATAGTAGGGATAGTCTTACCAATTAAAGGATAAAGAACAAGAAAGACTTAAAACTTTAGGGTAGGTTCCTCTTATGTACTTGCTCACTTCAAAAAAACTTTTCACACTTGACAAATTTCAAACAAATTTTCAAAAACAAGTTTTTACGCATCCGTACATGGATCATTATTAACTATTATAAAAAATTTTCTATTCACACACTACACTTTCAAAAACAATTCAAAAGTGAGCTAAGTAACTAAGAGCCCATGGATAACCATGGATGTAAAGGGTGCTAACACCTTCCCTTTACATAACCTACCCCCCGGACCCAAAAAATATCTCTTAAGGTCTTTCCTGTTCTTTTATACCCTTTCCTTTTGGATAAAATAAAAGTCGGTGGCGACTCTTGCTATCCGCAACATAACTTAAAGTCAGTTCTCCCACCGTGTTACAGTCACCTATTGGACTTAGTCACTTCAGGGTTCAATGAAGACATGATGAGTGTTCTGTTTCAGTTCTTTGATCCTAAGCACCATTGCTTTACATTCCCCGACTATCAGCTGGTTCCTACAATGGAAGAGTTCTCTAAACTTCTGGGTATACCTGTTCTTGATCAGAAGCCATTCACAGGCTTAGAGAAGGAGCTTAAACCAGAGGTTATTGCTGCAGCTCTACATCTGAAGAAGTCTGACATTGTTCTAGAAACGAGAAGCGGAGTTAAGGGTATTCTTGCCAAGGTGTTGATAGAGAAAGCTCAGTTGTTCTTGAAGGCCATGAGCTATGATGCTTTTGAGGAGATCTTAGCCTTGCTGATATATGGCTTAGTATTGTTCCCCAATCCAGATCAGTTCATAGACGTTCATGCCATCAACATATTCCTGAGTCACAATCCAGTGCCTACATTGCTTGGAGACATCCTACATTCTCTTCATACTCGTACTACAAGGGCAAGAGGAACTTTGATGTGCTGCATACCTTTGCTTTCTTGGTGGTTTATTTCTCACCTTCCTCGCTCAGTAATGAAGAATGAGCAAGGGTTCAGATGGTCCAAGAGGATCATGTCACTTTCTCACTCAGATATCCATTGGTGCTCCAGATCTATGGAGAATGTCACCATCATTGACCGTTGTGGGGAGTTTCCTAATGTGCCACTTCTAGGCATAAGAGGAGGCATCACCTACAACCCCTCTCTAGCTTTACGATAGTTTGGTTATGCTCGGAGTGATGGTCCACATGACATGTTGATTCAGGGCATTGTGTTTGATTATGATAACGATCATCAGGGTTACCGTCAGAGATTCATACGAGCATGGGGAAAAGTAAACAGGATTGACAGCAAGACACTGGAGCCTAAGTACACTATTCCTATGGAGGCTTATCTCAGATGGGTACGATCTCGTGCTCAGACTCTCATGATGCCATATCCTGCCGTCCTACCAGTTACCATGGAACCTGTTGCTGAAGGAGACACTGCTTATACCATCCTTCACCCAGACATGCCTACTGATATGGAAGACTTGCAGAGATCATGGATCCAACTGAAGGAGCAAAGGGATACTTTCGAAGCTCATTACAAAGCAAGCCAAGAAAGGATCCTGGAACTAACAAAGCAACTTCACGAGGAGCGGAACCTCAATTCATACCTCAACACAAAGAGGAAGCGTCCATGGGAGACTTAAAATCCCATCCCTTGTATTTATTGCATTTCATTTTCTGTAAGCCTAAAAGGCAAAACAAAGTTATTACTAATAAAAGTTTACTTTCGTGTTTGTCTAAGCAAATTTAAATCCTGCGGTCCTTGAAAACATTGCATATGCATTACCATATCATTTCATTGCATCACAGGTTTATAATTGTGCACAGGTTTCTCATCTTCTCGCTGTTTATTTCAGCAATGGCTCTTGAACAATCAGTTAAGGATCTCCAGGCACAAAATGCACAGTTCCAAGAGCTGATCTTGAACCTGTCCAAGGGGCAGGATGAATTGAAGGCACTGCTGGCCAAGAAGACTAAGAAGACTAGAAGGTCTGCTGGTTTGATCAACATGGGAAGAAGGTTCAAAGGTCTTGCCAAGACCAAAGAACCAGCTGAAGACTATGAATCTGAGGAATCTGAAAAAGAGGGAGGCAGTCTCCACAACACTATGAGGGACTCTGATTCTGAGGCTAATTACTACCATGAGCCTAATGAAGACAAATTCAAGATGCTGGTGGATAGGATGGATGCTATGGAGTTGCAGAAGTCATCTGGGCTGGATTTTGAGGATTTGAGTTTGATATCTGGGGTAGTCATACCCATTGGTTTCAAGGTTCCTACGTTTGTTGTTTATGATGGGGTCTCTTGTCCCAAGCTGCATCTGAGGTCCTATGTCAGAAGAATTCAACCCCACACTGCTGATAAGAAGTTGTGGATCCATTTCTTTCAAGAGAGCTTATCTGGAGCTCAGCTAGAGTGGTATTATCAGTTGGAGAGTGCCAACATCAGAGACTGGAATGATCTTGCTGAAGCTTTCTATAAGCAGTACCAATACAATGCTGACTTAGCCCCCACTCGCATGCAGCTTCAGAGCATGTCTATGGGTGCCAAAGAAAGTTTTAAAGAGTATGCTCAGAAGTGGAGAGATTTAGCTGGAAGAGTTCAACCCCCTTTGACTGACAGGGAGCTGGTTGATATGTTCATGTGTACGCTGAATGGTCCGTTCTACAGTCATCTCATTGGAAGCTCATCATCTGGCTTCACTGAGTTGATCATGACAGGAGAGCGAGTAGAGAATGGTATAAAGAATGGTAAGATCCAAGTGGGTACTTCCTCATCAGGTGCTGCAAAGAAGCCTCCCACTGGGAAAAAAGAATCCAATGCTGTTTATGGTCAACCTGATCGTAACAGAAGGCATCAGTCTGTTAGTGCAGTTCATATTTCAAATCCAACTCCTGCAACAGCAGAGCAGCCACAGGGCAACCAACAGAGGGTTAGAAGGCAGTTCACGAAGATCAACATGTCAATAGCTCAGGCATTGCAACACTTGTTGAAGGCAGAACTTATTACTTTGAAAGAGGCTCCTCAGAATCCCAATGTTACCTCTCCCAGGTACAATCCCAATGCACGATGTGCATATCATTCAAACTGTCAGGGACATGATACTAATAACTGCTGGATCTTGAAGAATAAAATTCAAGATATGATTGATGCTGGAGAAATTGAGTTTGATCCTCCGGGTACTCCCAATGTGATTACTGCTCCAATGCCAAACCACGAGAAGACTGTCAATGCCATTGAGGAAGATCTGCATATCCATTCAGTTGATGAATTGACCACACCATTGTCTGTCATCAGAAAGAAGTTGGTACAAGCTGGGTTCTTTCCGGGTTGTCGTGAAGATTGTGTTTATTGTGAGTATAATCCAGAGAAGTGCTTCAGGTTGAAAGACGGAATTCAGCGTCTCATGGATAAGTATACTATAGTGTTTGAAAGAAGACCGTCTTCTGTGGAGAGTATGGTAGAGCATATTACCAGAGGTAAGAAGACTGAAGAGGTTGACATGGTTGACAAAGTACCAATAAGGATCACTTCAAAGGGTCCCATTAAAATCACTCATCAGGGTCCAATCAAAATTACTGCTGAAGGTCCCGTGAAAGTTGTTGCTGAAGCCAGAGTAGCTCCTGTGGTCATTACTACTCCTGGCCCTATCCCATATACGTCTGACAAAGCTGTGCCTTGGCACTATGGGTCTGATGTTTACATCCATGGTGTTAAGCAAGAGCCTGTAGCTGATGTGCCTGTTGACATTGATAATATTGCTGGATCTAGCAAGATCACTCGTAGTGGAAGAGTCTTCTCTCCTCCAGTTGCTTCTAAGAATGCAGTTACTCCTGCTGCTACTTCCACCACTGATGCTCGGGGCAAAGGTCCTGTTATTGAGCCTGTATCTACTGATGTGCCAGCTGCTGATGATCTCTCTAAGCAGATGGATGAAGTATTGAAAATCATTCGCAAGAGTGATTATGACATTGTTGATCAACTGGGGCATACTCCCTCAAAGATTTCTATGCTGTCTTTGTTGTTATGTTCTGAGGCTCATGCCAAGTCCTTGATCAAGTTTCTGAAGACTGCTCATGTACCCAGTGCAATTTCTGTGGATCAGTTTGAGAACTGTGTTGCCCACCTGACCTATGACAATGGGTTAGGGTTTTCTGATGCTGATTTGACCCCTGCCAAGAGGGATCATAACAGGGCCTTGCATATTTCAATTGAATGCAGGGGCACTACCTTGTCACATGTGCTGATAGACAATGGTTCCTCTTTGAATGTGTTGCCTAAGGAAGTCCTGAACAAGTTAAGTCTTGAAGATGCTGTGCTGAAGCCCAGTAATATTGTGGTAAAGGCTTTTGATGGTTCTAGAAGAGTAGTACATGGGGAAATTGATCTTCCAATCAAAGTTGGCTCCCAGGTGTTTACTGCTACGTTTTTTGTGATGGATATTCGTCCTTCGTACTCTTGTCTGCTTGGTCGTCCCTGGATCCATGGGGCAGGTGCTGTAACCTCTACATTGCACCAGAAGTTGAGATATCCAGTGGATGGAAAGGTTGTTACTGTCTATGGAGAAGAAGAATACTTTGTCAGCCATGTGAATACCTTCAAGTATCTGGAAATGGAAGGTGAATACATTGAAACTCCGTGTCAGACGTTTGAAGTGGTTCCTTGGGTTGTTAATGATTATGTAGCTCCTCCTGTTGTGAAGAAAGTTCCTGTGGTCACCAGAAAGCCTCCAACAATGGCAATGGCTTCCCTCAATGATGCTAGAGCTGTGGTGGATGAAGGTGGTTGTACTATTTGGGGTCAGCTTCCTGATATCCCATACAAGTCTGACAAGTTTGGTTTGGGTTTCACTGCAGAGTCCCAGAAGACTGTTCGTCGTGCTCGGGCTGCTCGTATCACTAATCAAGGGGTTGTGAAGAACCAGATCAATGCTGTGGGAGATCAAGATGAAGACTACAACTTGGATGCGTGGATTTTTCCTACTGTGGGTGTTGGACTCAATAATTGGAAAGCTGAAGATGTTATCCCTATCTCCTTTAGTCAGGAGTAAATACTATTACAGTGTTGTTATATTTTAAATTTGTAATTTCTTGAACAATAAAACTTTCAAGCCATGTGCCTTACCCGGGGCACAATGGTGTGCTTGTTAAGGGCTGTCATTTCATTTGCATACCTCATTCAATAAAATCAGTGGACGTTTCGTTTTCGTAAATATTTTGTTCCTTGTCTTTCTTTTCTTTTATTTTTGTTTTATCAGCTATGTGTTCTTACACACACCCACATCACTAAAATGCAGATCCTCATCCACTTTGGATCCTGTTGATAACAGTTCTACTATTGCCAATTATAATTTCGAGAATCCGATCTATCAAACTGAAGACGGAAATGAGGACGATTGTGAAATACCTGTAGAGCTTGCTAGGTTATTACAACAAGAAGAGAAAGCTATACAGCCACATGAAGAGCCAGTCGAAGTTGTGAATCTGGGAACTGAAGAAAACAGAAAAGAGGTCAAGATAGGGGCTGATTTAGAGGACAGTGTCAAGAGCAGATTGATTCAGATGTTACGTGACTATGTGGAGATCTTTGCTTGGTCTTATGAAGATATGCCAGGGTTGGATACAGACATTGTGGTTCACCGTTTGCCAGTGAAAGAAGATTGTCGTCCAAAGAAGCAGAAGGTTCGTCGTATGCGTCCTGAAATGTCAGAAAAGATCAAGGCAGAGGTAATGAAACAGTTCAATGCAGGGTTCTTAGCAGTGACTTCTTATCCTCAGGGGTTGCAAATGTGGTACCAGTTCCTAAGAAAGATGGTAAGGTACGTATGTGTGTAGACTACAGAGATTTGAACAAGGCTAGCCCTAAAGATGACTTTCCACTTCCTCATATTGATATTCTGGTAGACAACACTGCTCAGCATAAGGTATTCTCTTTTATGGATGGTTTCTCTGGTTACAATCAAATCAAGATGGCACCTGAAGATATGGAGAAGACAACATTTGTGACACAGTGGGGCACCTTTTGCTATAAGGTAATGCCATTTGGTTTGAATAATGCAGGGGCAACATATCAGCGTGCTATGGTGGCTTTGTTTCATGATATGATTCATCATGAGATAGAGGTATATGTAGATGATATGATAGCCAGGTCTCAGAATGAAGAGCAACATCTTGATCATCTGCACAAGTTGTTTGAGAGGTTGAAGAAATACAAGTTGAGGTTGAACCCAAACAAGTGTACTTTTGGAGTTAGATCTGGTAAACTCCTGGGTTTCATTGTCAGTGGAAAAGGTATTGAAGTAGATCCAGCAAAAGTGAAAGCTATACGAGAAATGCCCGCTCCCCGTACTGAGAAGGAGGTTAGAGGATTCTTGGGACGATTGAACTACATTGCAAGATTTATTTCCCAGTTAACTACCATCTGTGAGCCAATCTTCAAGTTGTTGAAGAAAGATCAGGTGATGGAATGGAATGATGAGTGCCAGACTGCCTTTGATGAAATCAAGAGATATTTGCTAGAACCACCAATTTTGATGCCACCAGTCGATGGAAGACCCTTTATTATGTACTTAACAGTGTTAGACAACTCAATAGGGTGTGTGTTGGGGCAACATGACGAGTCTGGTCGAAAAGAGCAGGCAATATACTACCTTAGCAAAAAGTTTACCGACTGTGAAACAAGATACTCACTGCTCGAGAAAACTTGCTGCGCTTTGGCATGGGCTGCTCGCCGATTAAGACAGTATATGTTGACCCATACTACCTTGTTGATTTCAAAGATGGATCCAATCAAGTACATATTTGAGAAACCTGCTCTCTCCGGAAGAATTGCAAGATGGCAAATGATCTTGACAGAATATGATATACAGTATACTACTCAGAAGGCCATTAAGGGAAGTGTTGTTGCTGATCATTTGGCTCATCAAGCAGTGGATGATTATCAGTCAATGAGTTTTGAGTTCCCTGATGAAGACATTATGATTATTACCAAAGAACCTGGACAATATGACGGACCTGAACAAGGATCCCGATGGACTATGGTTTTTGATGGTGCCTCTAATGCACTTGGTAATGGTGTTGGTGTTGTGATTAGTTCCCCTGAAGGTTGTCATACCCCGATTACTGCCAGACTCTGTTTCTATTGTACCAATAACATGGCTGAGTATGAGGCATGTATCCTGGGTATTAAAGCTGCTATGGATATGAAGATTCAGTTCCTTGATGTGTATGGAGATTCAGCCCTGGTAGTAAGTCAGATCAAGGGAGACTGGGATACCAAACATGATAATCTCATTCCTTACAGAGAGCATGTGTTGTCTTTGATCCCACATTTCAAAGAGATTACCTTTGGACACATTCCACGAAGAGAGAATCAGTTGGCAGATGCATTGGCCACCATGGCATCCATGTTTGAGATCAGTTGGGAGGATGAAGCTCCCAAGATTACTATTGATAGATTTGAAAAGCCTGCATACTGCAATGAGATTGATACTGAAGGGGGAGAGGAGAAGCCTTGGTTCTATGAAGTGAAAAGATATCTTGAAGCTCAGGAATTCCCTGAAGGGGCATCTGTCAAAGATAGGAAGTTTCTGAGAAGGTTTTCTGCTAAGTTCTTCTTGAGTAATGGGATTCTGTACAAGCGCAATCATGATTCAACTTTGCTTCGTTGTGTGGATAAGAAGGAAGCAACTGAGATCATGGAGGATATGCATGATGGGATCTTTGGCACTCATTCTAGTGGTCATACTATGGCAAAGAAGATATTGAGAGCAGGTTACTATTGGTCTACCATGGAAGCTGATTGCTATCAACACTCCAGAACTTGTCATAAGTGTCAAATTTACGCTGATAAAGTCCATGTACCTCCATCACCCTTGAATGTGTTGACTGCTCCTTGGCCTTTTGCCATGTGGGGCATTGATATGATTGGTGAGATCAAGCCTACTGCTTCTAATGGGCATCGTTTCATCCTGGTTGCTATTGATTACTTCACGAAGTGGGTGGAGGCAGCTTCATTTGCATCTGTTACCAAGAATGTTGTGGCTCGATTCATTAAGAATAATCTCATATGTAGGTATGGCATCCCCGAAAGGATTATCACTGACAATGGCTCTAATCTGAACAACACTATGATTACTGATCTCTGCACGCAGTTCAAGATTAAGCATCACAACTCTTCTCCGTATCGTCCAAAGATGAATGGGGCAGTTGAAGTTGCTAATAAGAATATTAAGAAGATTATACAGAAGATGACTGTTACTTATAAGGATTGGCATGAGATGTTACCATTTGCTCTTCATGGTTATCGTACCACAATACTTCAACAGGGGCAACCCC
This sequence comes from Lathyrus aphaca, assembly GCA_963966055.1. Lineage (NCBI taxonomy): Eukaryota > Viridiplantae > Streptophyta > Magnoliopsida > Fabales > Fabaceae > Lathyrus > Lathyrus aphaca. The sequence goes on from OZ014525.1 coordinate 35,898,398, forward strand.
ATTCTCCTTAGTTTATGGTATGGAAGCAGTGCTGCCCATTGAAGTTCAGATTCCCTCCTTGAGAATTATGAAGGATGCAGGCTTGGATGAAGATGAGTGGATTCAGACTCGACTTGACCAGATAAATTTGATTGATGAAAAGAGGCTAGCAGCAGTTTGTCATGGCCAGATGTACCAAAAACGAATGATCAAAGCTTTTAACAAGAAGGTTAAGCCAAAGGTATATCAGGCTGGTGACTTGTTAATCAAGCGTATCATATTACCACAGGGTGATCCTAGGGGCAAGTGGACTCCAACATATGAAGGACCATTTATAGTCAAGACAGTGTTCTCAGGAGGTGCCATGATACTCACTACAATGGATGGTGAAGACTTCCCACAGCCTGTAAACGCAGACATAGTTAAAAAATACTACGCATAAAAAGAGACCCGCTAGGTTGACAGGCCTAGGCAAAAATAAGGGCATCCCGGCAAACCAAAAGGGTTTGGGCAAAAATTAGGGATATATATAAAAAAAGATGTACACCCGGCAAGTCGAAAACCTGAAAAGGCGGCTTGGGCAAAAAAGGGTATCCCGGTGGATTGAAAACCTGAAAGCGCAATCCAGGCAAAAGTTAGGGATTAAAGCGTATGACTATGTCTCGTTTGGATCACCCATGAAACTGCAACCAGTTGTACTACTTATTCAAGCTCGAACAGATAAAGCTCAATCCAATCGTTTTCGTCTCAACAGCAGAAGATGAGATACTTGAAGATAATGGCAATAGTAGAATTGAAACTCAATAGGATTGTTTCCCACATAGCTGATTCTCTTTGTTTTGTAAAAAAAAAACTTTATGACAAAATCCTCTTACTAGGGTTTATGTCTCCTTGTACAAACTTACCAGTGTATGGGTCACTTTTTGATATAAATAAATTCCATCTTTTGAATCCAGATTTACTTTTACCCTATTTACATAAGCGAAACGTCCATTGGTTGTGTTTGAATGCCTGTATGCTTTTGAATATGATTTATGTTTACCAAAAAAAGCATGTATGCTTAATATGATTGATGTTTACCAGAAATGCATGAAAATGCAGTAATAGTATTTACTAAGGACGAACGAGGGGAGGATTTCAACGAAGCTTCGCCGGTTCATCTTTACAAGAAAACTACAAAACCCTCAGTAGGACGGATCCATCTTCATAAAGTCTTATCTCCCCTGGAATTTATATCCATCTCTTTTATCCTCATACGGATATTCGGGAATTTACTTTCCAATAAGGGCACGACGAACGAAGACGGGAGGTTATATCTGCCCTACCATCAAACAAAGACGAAGGTTATGTATACCTTACTATCCCCAGCATACGGGAGGTGATATATACCTTATTATCCCCAGCATACGGGAGGTGATATATACCTTATTATCCCCAGCATATGGAAGGTTATGTATAATATATTCTTCAACAACGAATCGGGATTTATTTTCCCAGGCCAGCAGTTGTTATACGAAGATATCCAGACGCTTCCGGCAGTATCATATCATACATACATCATTTACATCATATCATACATACATCATTTACATCATATCATAACATACATATCCATAAGTACATAATACATTTACTTAGATGCATCATACTATACATGCATACATATTGCATAAATTAATATTTCCCTTGCAGGATAGTTATATGCAGGTAAAACAATATCAACAACTTACAACAGGTCAGAAATGATCCATACACTACTCAAGATGTCCTCGAATAGCAGGCAAAACGGTATGTAAAAAGATCCATTCCCTGGTTCAAGACATCTTTCAGAAGAACAAATCCTGACGTTCTTTTGACCCTTAAAAGCAAATCCTGACGCTCTTTTGGCCTCTTGTTCAAGATACTTTCTCAGAAGAACAAATCCTGACATTCTTTTGATCCTTAAGAGCAAATCCTGACGCTCTTTTGGCCTCTTGTTCAAGATACTTTTTCAGAAGAACAAATCCTGACGTTCTTTTGACCCTTAAGAGCAAATCTTGACGCTCTTTTGGCCCCTGGTTCAAGACATTTTACTCAGAAGAACAAATCCTGACGTTCTTTTGATCCTTAAGAACAAATCCTGACGTTCTTTTGGCCCCTTGAATAGCAGACAAATGATCTGTACAAAGATCCATTCCCTAATCCAAAGTATTTCCAGAAGAGATAATCATCACAAGATTTATTTCTACTGGTCCATCCAACAACTCAAATCATGTTGCATAAATGATTCAGAGACGGCCTATACAAAGACCTAGTACTGAGATCCAGTATCAACATAAAGCTATCACCACATCCAGTTCTTTAGATGGCATCTCTAAGCCCATCACCAGTTCTTCCTGATGGCATCTCTAAGCCCATCTCCAGTTCTTCTAAGTGGCATCTTTAAGCCCACTCAAGCATATACAGCTAATCATCAGTATTACTCTATGCACTGGTGAGTGCAAATTTTTGGGCTTTTGTGTTCAATCCCCTTCAACCTTCCAGGTCACGACTGGCAAACATACCAATCTAACCCCTCAGGTTTCAGAAAATTGAACAGGGGCAGCTGTTGCACCCCAAAATTTGCCCTCACAATACAAGACTTTGTGTTCTAAGAAGGTTCACAAGGTTCACAAGTTTCCCAACACTTTCAAGACCTTTCATGAGGTTCATAAAGTCTACAAGTCACTTTATGAAGGTTCACAAGGTTCACAAGTTTCTTAACACCTACAAGACCTTTCATGAGGTTCATGAAGTCTACAAGCTACTTTATGAAGGTTCACAAGGTTCACAAGATTCACAATGCTTTCAATACCTTTCATGAGGTTCATGAAGTCTACAAGTCACTTTATGAAGGTTCACAAGGTTCACAAGTTTCTCAATGTTTATATAACCTTCCATGAGGTTCATGAAGTCTACAAGTTACTTCTTGAAGGTTCACAAGGTTCACAAGATTCACAATGCTTTCAATACCTTTCATGAGGTTCATGAAGTCTACAAGTCACTTTATGAAGGTTCACAAGGTTCACAAGTTTCTCAACATCTACAAGACCTTTCATGAGGTTCATGGAGTCTACAAGTCACTTTATGAGGTTCACAAGGTTCACAAGCTTCACAATACCTCCCATGAGGTTCACAAGACATTTTATGATGGTTCACAAGGTTCACAAAGTTCACAATTGGTCAAAAGAGTTGACAATTCCCTCAGACAATGCACCTCCTAAGCAGTGCATCCCAAACTAGGGTTTTGACTTTAATCAGGCTAAATGGACTTCCAAGACCTCAAGTGAGCTTCATAACATCTTATATGTGTATAAGAACCCACATGACAAGTTTCAAGACTTTTCTCAAAAGTTTGCTCAGTCAGATGATCAGATAAGTCAAAATCAGTCAATGCAGTTAAAAAGTCAAACTGAGGTCAACTGTGGTCAAACCAAAGTCAAACTTCATGATTTTTTGCCAACATCAAGTATATGAAGTAAAATTCATCATTTGATTAAGGGTTGATCATGATTCATCAAGGAGATTCCAGATCATCAAGAATCAGGAGTTTCTAAATTTGGGTTTTCTTAGTAAAAGTCAACTGAACTTTGACCAGCCATAAATTTCACATGCTTCATCACCAAGTCTCCATACAAAGCTCATTTTGAAGGAAATTGAATTCTCTACAACTTTGTGTCTCACAAGCCAAGCCCAAAAATGCTTCATTTGGAAGGTATGAGCTAAGACATTATAGGTCATTTCAAAAGTCAACAAAAAGTCAACAACTTCAAAAGGACATAACTTGAGATTGGTAAATGATATGGACATGAAACCAATGGGGTTGTTTAGAGGACTCTTCAAGCTTTCCAAAATGTCCAAGAACACCCTCATACCATTAAAATTGAGGGAGATGTGCCCTTGCAAAGTTGGGAAATTTTGTGATGGTTTATGATGAAAATGGAGGTCTAGAACCAATTCTTTCCAAATGGGTTGGCCAAATTGTGATCCAATCCACACATTATCATCATGCACGACCCAAATGATTAAAAATCAGAATTTTTATTATTTTATTTTTATTTATTTTGATTTAATTCATAAAAAATCATTTTAAATAAATATAAAATATGAAAATGCAATATTTAATGGAGATTTGGTTTCTAGAACATCTTCAATGCTGATTGGAATTGAAAAGGAATGAGATCATGAGATTTGTCCAAAAATAGCAAGCCTTCATACACAAATATTTGAATTTTAAGACATGATCAATTTCAATCTTTTTGAATCAAAATTTCTACATGATCAATCAATATTTTGACCTAGATTCAATCTCCTATAAGTACTAAACATAATGCAATCCTCAAGACACGAATTCTCTGCCTCTAAGTGTAAGTTCCATTGTTCAAAAAATCATCCAAAAGTCACATTCGGATTCCTTCATACAAGTGGTTTTAAGAATGATTCTGGACAATTGGATTGAAGAATGAGTGCTTAAACCGCAAACGGCCATAACTAGGGTTTACCAACCTCAATTAGGGCTTTGTGATTTATCATATATAAATGAATTTCAGGAACGTGGTGATGTTGTACGGACCTCCAGGAATTCATTGCTCTCATTAATTTTAAGAAATTTTGCTGTTTGCTTGGTGATTGTGAATACACAGGTTTATGCACGCAGGAAAAATGGAAGGAAATTTCTCAGGAAATTTCGCAGGAAAACCTGCGAAATCTCAAGGAAGAAGAAGACTGCTTCCCGCGCGTTTTGAATTCAAATAATTTGTATTATATTTTATCAATTAGTTGTTGTTTTAAATCACAACAGCTATGTTGTCCCAGTGGTTGGAAGCGTGCATGTACAAGTGTTTGGTCTGGGGTTCGATTCCCCGTTGGCTGCATTTTGTTCTTTTATTTTGCTTATTTTACAGGCTTGACATATAATCAACTTTGGTCATCATACTACCAGAAGGGCTCTCCCAGCCGGGCGGATAGGCGTGCGTGTGAATGATCAAAGGTCCTGGGTTCAACACCACCCCAGGCCTTTTTGCTTCTTGATTTTTCTTGATTTTTCCAGGCAATGCACAAAAACAACTCCTCTTCCTTTCCTCTCACCTGCGCATGGGGTGGTCTGGTGGTGTGTCTTGCTGCTGGTAAACAAAGCCTCCTGGGTTCAAATCCCAGCCAGGTTTGTTTTGACATTTTTTTTTTATTTTTTGCTTTGTTTAATTATATTTAATTGATTTAAGTTTTATTAATAAAAATAATTTTTATAAAATGTTATTCAATGTTTATAATATTCAAAAATTCATATTTTTCTTAATTCAAAAAAATTATTTTCTTTTACTATGTCATTAAATTATAATATATGTATATATTAAAATAATTTTATATTAAAAACTCTTAAATATTTTTCTAAACAAAACCCTAATCTTAAAAAACCCTAGTTTATTTTTCTAAATACTCATTAAAAAACCTAATTGTTATTTTCTAATTCTCAATTGTCATGTATATATTTATTTAATATAATCTTTTATATAATTAAGTTTTTTGTAAATATATTTATAACTTATGTGAATATTTTAAAATTAGTTTGTAATTTAAATTATATGTAAATAATTTTAAATTGAGCCTATAATATGTCTAAAAATAAATTAATAATTTGTACATAAATTAAAATGCTATAATAATTATTTAATTGTTCATATTAAAAACCTAACTATTGTTTATTATTTTAATTTTGTTCTTATAATATTTTGCTAATTATATTTATTATTATTACTAATCACATTATTACTAATCCATTTATTTTTTTAATTATGCTTATTATTATTTTACTAACCTTTATTTAATTCTTTATTATTATTATTAACCCCTATTTTGCTTATTTATTTATTGCTTATATTTTGCTTATATATTTATTTATTTGCTATTCATTTTTAATTTGCTTTTTATAATTATGTAATTGCTCCTTGGTGTAAATTTTGTAAATATTTAATTTATTTAATTTTTATGTTATGGTTAGTAATTTAGGGACTGTAAACATGTATTCTATTTAAAATAAAATTTAGATCATTTTAATCAAAGATAAATTAATATTAAACACTCACACACGTAAGTCGATTTTTAATCGCCATCTCACATTTCTAAGGTTATCCCTCAATGTTGCCTAATCATAATGTCAAGTGGGGTGTATAAAGCAAGTCCCTTAAAAGAAAAATCATCAAGTCCCTAATGGTTGCCTTTAAAGATCAAGTCCCTTTCGAATAATGATGACAGTCCCTCCTAAATGCTTAATACACCTCACAGTTGCCTTCATAAAAACAGATGTCCCTCACATGTCCCTTACATCCAAGGTAATGACTACCTATTCCTTAATAATAGGGATAGTCTTACCATTTAAAGGATAAAGAACAGAAAAGACTTTAAACTTTAGGGTAGGTACCTCCTAGTTGCTTGCTCACTTCATTCAAATTTTTCAAACACTTAACAAATTTCAAACAAATTTTCAAACACAAGTTTTTACGCATCCGTACATGGATCATTATTAACTCATATGAACATTTTCTATTCACACACTTCACACTTTCAAAAACAATTCAAAAGTGAGCTAAGTAACTAAGAGCCCATGGATAACCATGGATGTAAAGGGTGCTAACACCTTCCCTTTACATAACCTACCCCCCGGACCCAAAAATATCTCTTAAGGTCTTTCCAGTTCTTTTATACCCTTTCCTTTTGGATAAAATAAAAGTCGGTGGCGACTCTTGCTATCCGTAACATAACTAAAGTCAGTTCTCCCACCGTGTTACACCCTCCCAGGACATTTCATGGAAAGGTTGGCTGGTTGTTCCTCAAGTGGTTTCTCGGACATTATTTTGACTGGAGAAAGAATTGAAAGTTGGCTCAAACAGGGGAAAATTCAGAATGGAGGCGCTTCGGTGTCTGGTATCAAGAAGCCCTTTGTGAAAAGGAGGGAAGGAGAAACAGGTGCAGTATACACACAGAGGGGAATGATTCACCAAGGATACTATCAGCAAGTGGCTCCTGTCACTATTTCAACTCCACCCGTTCAATAACAGGTCCAGCCTCCACAGCCGCAGCGCTCACAAGGGTATCAACCAAGAGCCCCTCATCCATACTACCCTCAGAAGTCGAAGGACAGACATTTTGAAGCTCCACCGATGTCTTACTCACAGCTCTTGAAGAATCTCCTACAACTTCAAATGATTCAGCTCCGGACCTTGCAACCTCCGAAGCCAGGCCAAATTCCTGAAGGTTATGACTTAAATGCTAGATGCGAATTTCATTCCGGAGCTCCCGACCATAGTACTGAGAATTGTAAAGCATTAAAGCATGTTGTTCAGGACTTGTTGGATTCTAAAGCGATCAATTTTGCTCCCTCTCCTAATGTGCTGCAAAATCCCATGCCTCCTCACAGGGGCACGGTTGGTGCAATTGATGAAGGGGAGAATTTGAATTTGGTGGATGATGTTGATGACCTGCAGACTTCATTGGTTGCTATCAAGGTTTGCTTGTTGAAGAAAGGTATCTTCCCTGGATGCGAGGAAGATTGTTCGGAATGTGCTGAAGCTACCAACGGTTGTAAACGATTGAAGGCCGGAATCCAAGGCATGATTGACGAAGGAGTGCTGCAGTTTGACAAGATTGTGAAAGAAAGTGAAGTCTCCACAGTAACTATATTTTATGATCCATCCCAAGTTCCTTCACGGGCCAGAGCGGCACCAATAACTATTACCACTGCTGGACCCATAATGTATCAAAGTGACAGAGTTGTTCCTTGGAATTATGGTGGCGAAGTGTACTGCAACGGCCAGAGGCAAGAGTTGGCCACGACTAGTATAACCCCAGCTCAAGTAGAAAATGTTGGAGTAGGGGGTTTTACTCGAAGTGGAAGGTTGTTTGCGCCGGAAACACTGAGAAACAATGTGATACCACCCAGAGATACTGCCGAAGCCCAAGCTAGAGCCAGAGGGAAGCAACCAGTAGTTGTCAGTGATCCAACTCCATCAACTGATCCAAACCTCACCTTTGATAAAGAAGTTGAAGAATTCCTGAGGATCATCAAGAAGAGTTACTACAAGATTGTGGACCATCTGCAACAGACGCCGTCGAAGATCTCCATCTTGTCCTTGCTCATGTGTTCTGACTCTCACAGAAAAGCTCTTCTAAATATTCTGAACAAGGCATACGTGCCTCAGGATATTTCTGTAAATCAGTTAGAAACGGTGGTGTCCAGCGTTAATGCCAGTCACAGATTGGGTTTCACAGACTTGGATTTGACTTCTGATGGGCGTGCTCATAATCGGGCATTGCATATCTCTCTGGAATGTAAGGGTGCAGTACTCTCCCACGTGTTGGTAAATACCGGATCCTCTTTGAACGTCTTGCCCAAGAAAGCACTGATGAAGTTGGACTATGATGGAGTGGTTCTAAAGCCTAGTGATCTAGTAGTTCGAGCATTTGACGGGTTGAGAAGATCGGTGTTTGGAGAGGTGGAGTTACCTATCAAGGTAGGTCCACAAGTCTTCAATACCACATTCTACGTGATGGATATCCAACCTGCATATAGTTGCTTACTCGGAAGACCTTGGATACATTCGGCAGGAGCGGTGTCGTCTACACTCCATCAGAAGCTAAAGTTTGTCTGGGAGGGTCAAATTGTGATTGTCAGCGGGGAAGAAGATATTTTTGTTAGTCATCTAGCTTCATTCAAATATGTGGAGATGGATGGCGAAATAGTTGAGACCCCATGTCAAGCTTTTGAGCCCTTGAAGTCTGAGCAAGCCTCCGCAGTAGAAACTTCTCCTGAAGAACCGAAGAAGGTGGTTTCCATAGCCTCTTATAAACAAGCGCTTGAATTGGTGGAATCTGGAATACGAGAAGGCTGGGGCAGTCCGGTAGAAGTGCCAGAGAAGAAAGACATGTTTGGGATTGGCTATCACCCTGGAAGATCTTCGTCTGAACCAAGTGCTAAAGGTTGTCAAAGCCCGGTCACTTTCAGAAGTGCGGGAGTGGTAGACTACGGAAACATCAGTGTTGTGCAGGATGACATTGTCGATAGTGATTGTGACCTAGATGAATGGATCAGGCCTGCCGCTCCAGGAACTCAGCTTAGCAACTGGACATCGGAAAGGCTTATTTCGGTCACCTCTTTCGAAGAGTAATAATGTTTTGTTTCTATTTTTCCTATATTAAAGCACTATGTCTTGCCCGAGGCATAGTGGCTCTTTGTAAGGGTTCATTTGTTCATTAACACAATCATAAATAAAATTGAAGTTTCACATTCATTCATGTTGTTCTCTGTCTTTCATTTTTTACTTTTGTTTTTAAAAAGAAAGAAAAGTTTTAAGATGGCAATGTTTCTCATTTTCTCAAGTTGTTGCTAAAGCCTTGCATGAATCATCATTCATGCAGGTGCTCGTCACCGGATCTTATCAATGACGACCCTGTTATGGCTGAGTATGACTTCGACAATCCAATTTATCAAGCCGATGAGGAAGGTGAAGAGGATTGCGATTTACCCGAAGAATTGGCCAGACTGCTTAAACAGGAGGAGAAGATGATTCAGCCGCACGAGGAAGATGTCGAAGTAATAAACCTGGGTACTGAAGAAGACAAGAAAGAAGTCAAGATTGGAGCTGCATTAGAAGAATCTGTTAAGACTCGTTTGATGACTATGCTTCGAGAATACGTTGACGTCTTCGCATGGTCCTACCAAGATATGTCGGATTTAGATACTGACATTGTGGTACACAAGCTACCTCTTAGAGCAGATTGCCCTCCGGTAAAGCAGAAGTTGAGGCGCACGCGTCCAGACATGGCAATTAAAATAAAAGAAGAAGTGCAAAAACAGTTTGATGCTGGCTTCTTGGCCGTGACTAGTTATCCTCCGTGGGTTGCTAACATTGTGCCGGTTCCCAAGAAAGATAGTAAAGTCAGAATGTGTGTGGACTACCGGGATTTGAATAGGGCTAGCCCTAAAGATGATTTCCCTCTACCCCACATAGATGTACTTGTCGATAATACTGCTCAGTTTTCCGTGTTCTCTTTCATGGACGGATTCTCAGGCTATAATCAGATCAAGATGGCTCCCGAGGACATGGAAAAGACAACTTTCATCACTCCTTGGGGCACCTTTTGTTACAAGGTCATGCCATTTGGTTTAAAGAATGCAGGAGCTACCTATCAACGGGCAATGGTGACGTTGTTTCACGACATGATCCATCATGAAATTGAGGTTTATGTTGATGACATGATAGCAAAATCCCAGACAGAGGAAGGGCACTTGGTTAACCTGGCGAAATTATTTGACAGACTTCGGAAGTTCAGATTGAGGTTGAATCCGAATAAGTATACCTTCGGGGTTCGTTCTGGCAAGTTACTCGGCTTCATTGTTAGTGAACGAGGAATCGAGGTTGATCCGGCCAAGGTGAAAGCTATCCAAGAAATGCCTGAGCCGAAGACTGAAAAGCAAGTGCGTGGTTTCTTAGGGAGGCTAAACTACATTGCACGGTTTATTTCTCACCTAACGGCCACGTGCGAGCCCATCTTTAAGCTTCTGAGGAAGAATCAGGCCATTAAATGGAACGAAGACTACCAGCAAGCCTTTGACCGAATCAAAGAATACTTGTTAGAACCACCAATTCTTATGCCTCCAGTGCCAGGGAGACCCCTGATTATGTATCTTACTGTGCTTGAAGGATCAATGGGATGTGTGCTGGGTCAACAGGACGAGTCTGGTCGAAAAGAGCATGCCATTTATTACCTTAGCAAAAAGTTTACCGATTGTGAGACGTGTTACTCACTACTCGAGAAAACTTGCTGCGCTTTGGCATGGGCTGCTCGCCGACTAAGACAGTACATGCTGACTCACACTACTCTCTTAATTTCCAAGATGGATCCTGTGAAATACATTTTTGAGAAGCCGGCTTTGACAGGAAGAGTGGCCCGTTGGCAGATGATACTCACGGAGTATGACATACAATACACTTCACAAAAAGCTATCAAGGGGAGTGTGTTATCAGAATACTTGGCCCAGCAGCCGATCGATGATTATCAACCCATGAGGTTTGAGTTTCCTAATGAGGACATCATGTTCCTCAAGTCGAAAGACTACGAAGAACCACTTCCGGAGGAGGGGCCTGACCCTGAATCCAGATGGAAGTTGATGTTTGACGGAGCTGTAAACATGAATGAGAGTGGAGTAGGTGCTGTTATTATCTCGCCAGAAGGAGTTCACACACCTCTAGCCGCTCGGTTGACCTTAGAGTGCACTAACAATGAGGCAGAGTATGAAGCTTGTATCATGGGGATCGAAGAGGCAATAGACTTGCGAGTCAAGAACCTTGAGATCTTCGGAGATTCTGCTTTGGTGGTAAATCAAGTCAATGGCAAATGGTTGGTTCATCAAGCTCGTTTGATTCCTTACAGAGTTTATGTCAGGAGGTTGTTAACTTTCTTTACCAAGGTCAAGCTGAGCTATATTCCTAGAGACGAAAACCAGTTCGTCGATGCTCTCGCAACTTTGTCGTCCATGATTAAAGTCTGTCGAGAAAATTTCGTGCCTCGAATTTCGATCTCCCGGCTTGAAAGACCTGCTTATGTCTTTGCAGTTGATGATGGTGAAGATAACAAGCCTTGGTACCACGACATCAAACAATTCCTGAAGGATCAAGAATACCCGGCTAGGGCATCTAGTAAGGATAAGAAAACCCTTAGAAGACTGGCAGGAGGTTTCTTCTTGAATCAAGATGGTGTGTTGTATAAAAGGAACTTTGACATGGTGCTGCTCAGATACGTGGATAGACACGAGGCAGACCTGTTAATGCAGGAGGTTCACGAAGGCTCCTTTGGTACCCATGTTGGAGGACATGCCATGGCAAAAAAATTATTGAGATCAGGATACTATTGGATTACCATGGAATCTGATTGGTGTAAATACTCCCGCAAATGCCATAAGTGTCAAATTTATGCCGACAAGGTCCATGTGCCTCCGAATCCGTTGAGTGTCATGTCTTCACCATGGCCGTTCGCTATGTGGGGCATCGATATGATTGGAAAGATTGAGCCAACAGCTTCTAATGGACATCGCTTCATCCTAGTCACTATTGATTATTTCACGAAGTGGGTTGAAGCGGCATCCTACACCAATGTCACTAAAAAAGTGGTCGCTCTATTTATTAAGCGGGACATCATCTGCCGATACGGAGTCCCTGAAAGGATCATTACTGATAATGGTTCTAACCTCAACAACAAGATGATGGCTGACTTGTGTCAAGACTTCAAAATAGAACACCACAACTCTTCTCCATATCGTCCGAAAATGAATGGCGCCGTCGAGGCGGCTAATAAAAACATCAAGAAGATTGTGCAGAAGATGGTTGTGACGTACAAAGACTGGCATGAGATGTTACCATTCGCGTTGCATGGGTACAGGACATCAGTACGCACTTCAACTGGGGCAACTCCATTCTCATTGGTGTATGGTATGGAGGCGGTCCTACCGATTGAAGTGGAAATCCCCTCGTTGAGGTTGATGATGGACATCAAGCTAGATGAAGCTGAGTGGCTCCGATCCAGATATAATCAATTGAGCCTCATCGAAGAGAAGCGTCTAGCAGCTGTATGCCATGGACAGCTGTATGCCACAGAGGTATACGCCAGGAGATTTAGTGCTGAAAAGGATTCTTCCTCCTCTCAACGATCACAGGGGCAAGTGGACACCCAACTATGAAGGACCGTTCGTGGTTAAGAAAGTTTTCTCAGGCGGAGCCTTAATGCTGACAACCATGGACGGAGAAGACTTTCCATCCCCTGTCAACGCAGATGCAGTAAGAAAATACTTCGTGTAAAAAGGACCCGCTGGATAAAAACAGAATAAAGATCCAGGCAAAAATGGGCATCTCGGCGAGCCAAAAACAGAATAAAAGGCTCGGGCAAAAGTTAGGGAAATATTGAAAAAAAAATGTACACCCGCTGAGTTAAAAAGCCACATCGGACAACTCAGGCAAAAAAGGGTATCCCGGTGGATTGAAAACCTGAAAGGGAGATCCACGCAAAAGAGGGATTAAAACGAACGACTGCGATCTGCGAGATCCGTGACCTACTTACAGTTGAGGCTATCCTAAGGGTTGAAGATCAGTTCACTTACTTACTTTTTCTCAAGAGGCAGAGCGAGCGGAGCGTCTTGAAGACATACGGGTCATAACTGGGTTGAGACTTGATGAGATTCACTTTTCACATTGCCAATAGGATAGTTTGTATTTCTTTTCAGTTGTTCCCTCATTCCAGGGAACTGCTTCCTTTGTATTGCCTATTCAGGGCCACCTTTCCAAATCAATAAGAATTCAACTTCAATCAATTGACTATTTTTGCTTTTTTGTTTTTGTTTTTTTCATCTAGCATTGATTGATTGTGAAAACGTCTAGCAAATAGTAACTTGCATTGTGTTATGAACATTTGAATGCTTTCTAACTCGTGCAGGAGAATAGAAACATTTAATACAACTCTGAAAGGGTGTTGAGATACCTACACAATGATTCATGCTATGAGCCTGGGGCAAACAGGTCCCAAACTAATTCTCTATGTTGCAGGTACTATCGATTGTGTTCGTGCAGGTACAGGTACTGGTGTTACTAACAGAGCTAAAGATTATTATCCAGGATGGGCATTCCCTTTTGTTTGAACAGAAACAAGTATCTCCTAGGGTGTTTCCAATCATCCCCAGCCATGTGGAAGTTGAAATTTCACCCAGCAAGGTAGCAGAGAATGGGTGTCGTCCCCAAGCAGAAGTTTCCCTTCAGACAGGGGCAATTCTCAGCAGTACAAGGAGTTTTTTTCCTCCCCAGCAAGGTGTTTCCTCAGCAGTGTCATGTTCTTGGTTCCCCAGCCAAGCCAGGGGATCCTCACTTCCCCACCAGAGTTCAAGAAGGGTCCATCTCCAGCAGGGTCTTGGCGCTCCAATCTCAAAGTCCAATTTATTTTTGGTAGTGACGGCTGTTCGGAGCCGGTGAATTATTAACAGCTTCCCCCACAGAGTTGTTTCCTCCTCATCAGGATGAACCAGATCAATGCAGTGATCATCGTTTCTCCCCAGCCAAGTTATCTGGGACACCTGCAGTCTCCTTATCAGGAGATCTCTTTGCATTTGCATGTGCATAATCACGTCTGCATCCTCCAAAGCGTAGCATTTCCATCATCATGGAGCATTACGCCATAAATTCAAACATATGCATGCCAACATGGGCCAGTTTTGAGGTATATTACGTACGACCTATAACATCTTCTCAACCTGAAGTACTCCGCACAGGGGTTACCAATATCATGTTCCAGACATCCTTGTCTTTTCAAGTCAATGTTTGTCACTTATTTCGTGTCTTGTTTGGTACAACAGTCGCGTCGCAGGTTCCCGTTTTGTACAACGGTCCTGTTTGCTTGGGCTCTCGTTTATGTACAACGATTTCGTTCCATCTTGTCCTATTTTCTCTGTTTCTGGTTACCGCCTGCGGCCGGTATACCTTTGCGTCTCCATTCGAGGATGGTTTCGTGTTAGATCCGAGGATCTTTTTGATTTGTCATTCGAGGATGACATTTCTTTTCTTCAAGTCCTTCCGAGGTTGGTCTTGTTGTTGTGGCTATTATTCGAGGATAGTAGTTCACTTTTTGAGCTTATTGATCGAGGTCAGTTTGTCTCTTTTGCAAAGTCTGTCTGAGGTCAGCTTTGTGTTTGGTTATCAGTCGATGCTGGTATACCTTTGCGTCTCCATTCGAGGATGGTTTCGTGTTAGATCCGAGGATCTTTTGGATTGTCATTCGAGGATGGCATTCTTTTCTTCAAGTCCTTCCGAGGTTGGTCTTGTTGTTTTGTGTGGCTATTATTCGAGGATAGTAGTTCACTTTTTGAGCTTATTGATCGAGGTCAGTTTGTCTCTTTTGCAAAGTCTGTCTGAGGTCAGCTTTGTGTTTGGTTATCAGTCGATGCTGGTATACCTTTGCGTCTCCATTCGAGGATGGTTTCGTGTTAGATCCGAGGATCTTTTGGATTGTCATTCGAGGATGGCATTCTTTTCTTCAAGTCCTTCCGAGGTTGGTCTTGTTGTTTTGTGTGGCTATTATTCGAGGATAGTAGTTCACTTTTTGAGCTTATTGATCGAGGTCAGTTTGTCTCTTTTGCAAAGTCTGTCTAAGGTCAGCTTTGTGTTTGGTTATCAGTCGAGGCTGGTATACCTTTGCGTCTCCATTCGAGGATGGTTTCGTGTTAGATCCGAGGATCTTTTGGATTGTCATTCGAGGATGGCATTCTTTTCTTCAAGTCCTTCCGAGGTTGGTCTTGTTTTTTTGTGTGGCTATTATTCGAGGATAGTAGTTCACTTTTTGAGCTTATTGATCGAGGTCAGTTTGTCTCTTTTGCAAAGTCTGTCTGAGGTCAGCTTTGTGTTTGGTTATCAGTCGAGGCTGGTATACCTTTGCGTCTCCATTCGAGGATGGTTTCGTGTTAGATCCGAGGATCTTTTGGATTGTCATTCGAGGATGGCATTCTTTTCTTCAAGTCCTTCCGAGGTTGGTCTTGTTTTTTTGTGTGGCTATTATTCGAGGATAGTAGTTCACTTTTTGAGCTTATTGATCGAGGTCAGTTTGTCTCTTTTGCAAATTCTGTCTGAGGTCAGCTTTGTGTTTGGTTATCAGTCGAGGCTGGTATACCTTTGCGTCTCCATTCGAGGATGGTTTCGTGTTAGATCCGAGGATCTTTTGGATTGTCATTCGAGGATGGCATTCTTTTCTTCAAGTCCTTCCGAGGTTGGTCTTGTTGTTTTGTGTGGCTATTATTCGAGGATAGTAGTTCACTTTTTGAGCTTATTGATCGAGGTCAGTTTGTCTCTTTTGCAAAGTCTGTCTGAGGTCATCTTTGTGTTTGGTTATCAGTCGATGCTGGTATACCTTTGCGTCTCCATTCGAGGATGGTTTCGTGTTAGATCCGAGGATCTTTTGGATTGTCATTCGAGGATGGAATTCTTTTCTTCAAGTCCTTCCGAGGTTGGTCTTGTTGTTTTGTGTGGCTATTATTCGAGGATAGTAGTTCACTTTTTGAGCTTATTGATCGAGGTCAGTTTGTCTCTTTTGCAAAGTCTGTCTGAGGTCAGCTTTGTGTTTGGTTATCAGTCGAGGCTGGTATACCTTTGCGTCTCCATTCGAGGATGGTTTCGTGTTAGATCCGAGGATCTTTTGGATTGTCATTCGAGGATGGCATTCTTTTCTTCAAGTCCTTCCGAGGTTGGTCTTGTTGTTTTGTGTGGCTATTATTCGAGGATAGTAGTTCACTTTTTGAGCTTATTGATCGAGGTCAGTTTGTCTCTTTTGCAAAGTCTGTCTGAGGTCAGCTTTGTGTTTGGTTATCAGTCGAGGCTGGTATACCTCTGCGTCTCCATTCGAGGATGGTTTCGTGTTAGATCCGAGGATCTTTTGGATTGTCATTCGAAGATGGCATTCTTTTCTTCAAGTCCTTCCGAGGTTGGTCTTGTTGTTTTGTGTGGCTATTATTCGAGGATAGTAGTTCACTTTTTGAGCTTATTGATCGAGGTCAGTTTGTCTCTTTTGCAAAGTCTGTCTGAGGTCAGCTTTGTGTTTGGTTATCAGTCGAGGCTGGTATACCTTTGCGTCTCCATTCGAGGATGGTTTCGTGTTAGATCCGAGGATCCCGTGTGAGTTGTCATTCGAGGATGGCATTCTTCCCAGCATATTTCCACCTGGTTCTATTCCCGCTACCTATTCAGAGGTCAAAATCAAAAAATATATAAATAAATAAATGGGCAGATGGCATTTCTGTTGCCCTCAATGTGCAAATTTTTAGGTTTTATTCGAGTATTCAATTACTCCATACCTTGAACGTCTAATAACTTTCACTATTATTCATTCAAGTCTGCAGATGATTGAATAGGGGCAGCTGTAATATCTCAAAATTTGCCCTTTATTGTTTTTACCTTAACTGGTTTATCGCTTCACATTTTATCTGCATTTTCCATTAGGTCATAATACTCACAATCATGCATTTCATGGGGCCCCTATGGCATGAGATCAAATAATGCACCTGTGTCAGATGTTCTCTACTTCAGGTGATCATACTCGAGGTTCTAAGGCACGCTACAAAAGATCTTGGTACGAATGGTGGTCCTTCTTAAGACGTTCAAGAGAAGGGTATTAGAAATAATATTGGTATGTTTGCAAAAAAATCAAAGTCACAAGGAAAACATTTTGTGCTTCAATTCAACAATCAATTGCGGTTAAATCTCTCAAGAGGAATGTATGTCAATTCGAGTCCAAGTGGTTTGGTGTTCGAGCCCAAATGACAATTGCTTTTGTCACTAACCAATGACTAATGTCTAATTGGCTGCCTATGAACGGAAAATCCCACTCCATCGATACTGATTTCTTATGAAAGACATAGAGGGCACAGGGGAGAGAAAGGAATGATCTATTCTCCAAGTCACCGGATTGAATTCCAGCTTTAGTTATCGGACAAACTAGCAAGGGAAAATAAAATAAAAGAAACCGTTCGAGGGGAATTCACATTGCACGAAAACATTGAATTACAGTAGAAAAATTCAATAACAAAAGATAAAGTTCATTACAGAAATTCAGTTGTAGTTACAACAATAATAGAACAAATTACAAAGAAGAAAAAGAGGATTCAAGGCTATGAAGCAAATCCGGCGACTTGTATCTACAAGGTTCTGTTTTATCCGAACTTCATGGGAGTACATGGTCGACCTTATAACAGCCCCTGGAATTCTTGTTCCATGTTTTGTTGATCATTCATTAAAAGGCCATAATTCGTCTCGTACGGCGTCGTTTGGCAACAGGGTGAAAGTTTATCCGGAGATATTTCTGAGTTTGAGACTTTCGAAAGAGGAAACAAGTACAAACAATTTGCTTATGCCGGGAAAGAATTTGTTACTGGAAAGGAAGAAGTAAAGAAACCGTTAGATGAATTTAAAATATGTCGAATATAGAAGAGATCAAGGCAAGTGGTAAGCAGACCTGATAATTATTCTTGCACGTGTGGAAGATTCCCATCTTGGATCGAGTGGATCAGTTCATTTCCCTCGCAGCAAAGAAACCGCAGAATGAAAGTCAAAGAGGTTTCTGCAAAGGAGAAATCCAATCGGACTCAAAAGCTTCGGGAAGTTTACTTGAAAGCGGAATTGTCGCTCCTTTGAATTTGTTTTCCTGAAAATTCTCATGATCATATAAGTTCTCAAAATGAGGCTAGAAAAATAAGGATAATTCTCCGGTAAAGAAAAGAAGATTCAGAATAAGAGGGCTCCGATATAAACTGATGGAAAGAGAGGTTAAGGGAAATAGTTCAGGAATGACTTAACTGCGAAGAAATTCGAAAAAACGAACCCTCCTTTGGCTTTCAATCCACAATTGGCTTCATTCTTTCACTCTTCCACCATAAAATCAAAATCTGCAGAAAGGATAAGTTTTCAGTTACCAGTTTTCTAATCAATGATAACTGAACCAAAAATAAACTAACTGAATTAACCAACTTCTAACAGATTTCCAACAGAATTCTAACAGAGTCATAATAAACTATTTACCTGAGAACTTTCCAGAACCATCCTCAAGCATTTTCTATAAATCAGGATCAGATCCTTCATCTAAGCTTTTCAACCATTTTTCTTTTTTTGATCTCCATTTCTTCATTCAACCTCTCTCACACACCATTCTCCTTCTCCTTCTACAATCTTCTGACCTCACCATTCTTCTTCCATAACCCTCCTGAACCATTATTCTTCAAGCATCCATCAATCCAATCTTCTTCTCCCATAATCTTCTTCAATCGGAACCATCTTCATCGCACCAACCTTCCTCTCCAATCCACATCCATATCCAACCTTCAGTTCATACCTCCATTATTCGATCAACTGCATCAACAACAATAAGTAGATTAAAAGAAGAAAACGAAGTCATACAAAAGAGAGCTATTGACACAGACCTCACCAAAGGCATCGCAGATTCGTAAATGATTTGAGAGTTCGTCGTCGACATCACATCGGTCTTCGAATCTTCATCTTCTGTGTGCAAGGCCTTCGAAAAAGCTGAGCGAAAGCGTCACTTCTCTTTTCTCCGCCACAAATCACTCGGCTGACATCTTCATCGCAACTCTATTACTCCATCAAGGTGCGAATCTGAGTTTGTTAAGCATGCTTATGTGATTGGTGTGTTAGGGTTTCGATTTAATTCCGTTTCTTTATCAAGTGTATGAGCTAGGTTTAGAAGGGGGTTTGAGAGGATTAAGCTCTTGTTTCGGTTTAGAATTAGTGAGAGGTTGAGTTTAGATGGCGGTGAGGTTTGAATTCGGGGAAGACGGATGGTAGAAGAAGATGGAAAGGAAGTTTAGGGCGAGAGATTAGGAGGCGGCGAGAAAGAGTGAAGAATGGGAAAACGGCGGTGTGAGGGAGAAGAATAAAGAAAGAGAAGTTGCGATGGTGAAGAAGAAGGAGAAGAAGAAGTTGAAACATCTAGGGTTGGCGGCGGAAGTGATGAGAGGAAATTAGGGTTTCAGAGCCTTTGTTCTTCCCTCTTTTGTTTCTGTTTTACGTTTTGTAAATTTTTGTTTATCTATTGTAATTATGAAAACAATTAGGTAGATTAGTAGGGTTTAAGAGGAGAATCTTGGAAATCATGTTTAATTAAGAGGAATAATAGATATTAACCTGCATTAATCACCATTTTTGGTTTTGTACCGATGGAGACTTGATGAGAAGGTCTTTGGGTTCCTGGCCACACCGGCGGTGACACTTGTCACCGTCCGGTAGGCCTTCAAAATTTCATTGCTATCCTCACCTCCATTCTAAGCCCATCAAGAAAACAATATGAAAACATTGCTGAAGGCGCCTC
This sequence comes from Lathyrus aphaca, assembly GCA_963966055.1. Lineage (NCBI taxonomy): Eukaryota > Viridiplantae > Streptophyta > Magnoliopsida > Fabales > Fabaceae > Lathyrus > Lathyrus aphaca. The sequence goes on from OZ014525.1 coordinate 35,918,291, forward strand.
CCCTGGCTTCCATGCGAATTGGGCTTAGTCTGTTTTGCTAATTACACCACCCGTTAGAGGCCCATAGAAAAAACAACATAAAAAAATCGTTTTTTGCACCTCCCTTCTTTTTTGCGCATGGGCCCTGGCTCTATTGCTATCTTCACCCCCATATTGGGCCCATATTGAGGAAAACAACTAAAAAATAATGCTTAATTCACCCCCTGTTTTTCTTTCTAGAATTTAATTTTAGTTTTATATAGTTTCCAAATAAATCAATAAAAAATAGTAAAAAATCATAGAAAAATTCTATAAAAATTTCAGTAGCTTAATAATCCATTTTAGAAATCTTTGGTATTTTTATTTTCTGAATTTTGGTTATTTTTCGTTTTAATTCTGATTTTTCTTTTAATTAGCTTTTATTGAATTTCCTTTAATTGTGCTTGAGCTTATTAATTTTATTTTAGTAACTTCCAGTAACTTTTTTAGCCCATTCTTTTTGCTGTAATTAGAAGACTAATAAAAGTACTTAGGATATTTTTTGTAGATTTTTTAGAATATTTTACCTTAGGTTTTAGAGGCCAATTCTTTAGAAATTAAGGATTAGTTCATAGCTGAAAATAATCATTTTTTAGACCTAGTTAAAATTTGATTTTGTAGGATTCCTTTTAGTATAATATTATAGGTAGTTTTAGGACCCTATAGGTTTAATTCCATAATTTTTCCAGAAGTTTAGCTATTTTTTTAGAATATTAATTCTTAGGCTTAGTTACATATAATTCCCATTTAGTTTAGGCTAGGATACTAAAGTTCAATAAAAATAGTCTAGATTAGATTTAATCCTAGAATTTAATATAGACTTAGGTTAGTTTAATTTGGATTTTTAGAATGGACATTAGGCTTGACCTTAGTTTAGAACTTAGGCTTAGAGTTTCATTTTCATTAGAACTAGAATAAATAAAATAGGACTATTTGTAATTCATGTCTTTAAATGCATTTTAGAATTTTATTTCTTATGTCCAATTTTATTGTTTTTGCCTTATCATTTGATTTTATAACTTGAATAGGTTTCCCCATTGTTCTTAGAATCAACTTAACTTCCTTAGGAAGTAAGTTGAGTTCTAGTAGTTTTTAGTTCCTTTTTCATTAGGCTTAGAAACCTCATTAACCATAGGACCTCTCTTGTAAATAAACAAAAATTAGGATTGAGTCTTAGTCCCCTTTAGATTTTGCCTTTTTTGCAATTTGAGTCATTCTCTTCTCATCTTCAAACAAAATCCAAAAACACTTAACAAATAAATGAAAGGATTCCTTGTGTATAGCCTTATTCCATGAAGCACTTGCATTCATTCCATCTTGGAGTGGTGTAAGCTTGTCTATCATGATGCACAAGTCTCATCAAGGAGTTCTTCACAAAGAAAAACTTAAAAGACACTTCTTCACAAAAGCAACAAAAACATTTAATAAAGTTCAACAAGCCAGTGAACTTAAGCCCTAATCCTAGGAAACCAGTCTTGGATAAATTCTCCTTGCTGGGTATGCTTGTTCTATTATTCCATCTTGGAATGTAGTATCAAGTGTACATTCCACGGAAAAGAGTTTGAATTCACTTCCTTGTGCCAAATTCATATAAAAACTTTTAAAAGCCAAAAACAAACAACAAGCGACTATCCTGCGGGAACTTCTTTTCTCATCTCATTCATTCACAACGTGAACTCGCGGCGACTTGTCACACATGCGAGACGGTAAATGCACTTGTACCAGACGAGCCTGCAACACCTGAGCATAGACATACGCAGTTCCAGCATAAAAAACACAAACAAATAGTTCCCGCCTTAGTTAGGCGAACTACGTCGACTTTGATCCTCATTATCCCGATGAGGTACGTAGGCAGCGGGGTAGGGCCCGTTCGAGCACATTCTTTATTTTCCCTACATTTTCCCCATTCTTTCATTCCATTTCATTTCTCATTTCCATTTTATTCCAGATAGTCATTCTTTCCTTTGAACAACATATTATTTCTCACCCTTTGAAACAAAACAAGCAAGCGTGGATCCCGTCGGGTACGACGGACGATCTGGGGTGCTAATACCTTCCCAGGTCGTAACCGACTCCCGAACTCAGATCTTTGGTTCGCAAGGCCTTGTCCTTTCCTTCTTCCTCAGGTTTGTGCAACATTACCTTTCCCATTCATTCGGGATAAAAATGTCTGGCTGACGACTCTACCTTTTCCGCGCCACTTTCGCGTTTGTACTAGGATGAAAATCCCGGGAGCGACAACCTCTTAAAAGAAATGAAACTATTTATATTAGTTAGACAAAATAAGAATATAGAAAGTAAAAATAAATGAAAAAAATAGTAACAACAATGATGGGCCAACTCAAACAGGCTGGCAACTTGGAAGGGTAAACTCATTTCCATGGGTGGAAGAGTTTTACTCATCAATTCAGTGTTGTCAAATCTTCCAATACATTATATGTCTTTCTACAAGATGCCAATCAAGGTTTTTCAAATGTTGACGTCAATCCAAATACGGTTTTTGTGGAGTGGTTCGTCGCTGAAGGAAAGTATGAATTGGATTAAGTGGAAGACAATTTGTAAGACGAAGCATGCCGGAGGCCTTGGAATAAAGAATTTACAATTATTCAACATTGCTTTGATGTCGAAATGGTTATGGAAGATGGTCAAAAACAAACAATGTTTATGGTCTAGCTTAATACAAGCACGATACAAAAATTTTGCTTCTGACTTGATCCAAAATAAAATTGCGAAATATAGAGTAAAACCATCTCTATGGTGGAAGGATTTCTTCTCAATATCAGAAGCATTTGGTGCTGATGGGTTCTTTAGTTGGACTGTACGTGAAGTGGGCAACGGGAAGGTGGCGTCATTTTGGAAATCAAAATGTTTGGGGAATGCAAATTTGGCGGAAACATTCCCGAAATTGTATTCGGCTGCGACAAATAAAGTCGGCTCAGTTTCAGAATTTTGTTCTTTTACTAATAATGATTGTAGGTGGAATATACAGGTTGGTCAACTTTTGAGTAATCACTTGGTGGTGGAACAACATAGGCAACTGTTGGATAGCGTTCGTGGTTTTACTATTAAGGAAGATGAACAAGATACATGGATTTGGTTGGCAGATTCGACAGGTGAGTTTTCGGTTAATACTGGATATACCATTTTGGATTCTTTGCTGGATTGTGGGACTAGTCTAGTGAATGCTGAGTTGAATGCTATTAGATTATGTTGGAATTCTAAAGCGCCAGAAAAGATTAAGACATTTTGTTGGAGATTATTTTACAATAGATTACCAACGCGAGAAAACCTTCCCCGACGTCAAATCATCGCGAATAGTAGGGACCTCCCGTGTCCTTTATGTTTTTTGGTGGAGGAGGAGCGTTTTCACTTATTCATTACGTGTTGTAAAAGTAATCAGATTTGGAATTTTTTGGCTTCTTGGTTGGGAATTTTGTTGGAACAACAAAATAATTTAATAGAACATTTTGAAAGTTGGTGTCAGAACCTAGCGGCTCAGAACATTTCCAATGCAAATGCTGCGGCTATGTGGATGTCCACATGTTGGATTATTTGGAATTGTAGAAATAAGATTATGTTTAGTGGGGAATTTTGGGATGAGGATCAAGTTGTAAATGCTTGTATCACTTTTACATGGCGGTGGATTGAAAAAAGATCAAATATTAATTGTAATTATCACAGTTGGTATAACTGCCCAGGTGAATTTTTGTAATTATATTCACTGAGGAATAGATGACTTTGTATACGGGTTGAGTGCCCCTTTGCACCCTTTTTTGAATGAATTTTTGATTATAAAAAAAAATAGGGGATGAGTCGACCTGAACAATCCTGTGAGTCGACCTAAATTTATGGCTCATTCAGCCTGTTGGGACCCGAGAGAACTGGAGGAAAAATCACTTCAATTGAGTCTGCTCATGGAAAGTAGTGAGTCGACTCAAATCTGAATGAGCCGACCTGTTCAGTCAGCCTGTTGGGACCCAAGAGATCTGGAGGGAAAATCACTTTAATTGAGTCTGCTCATGGCAAGCAGTGAGCCGACTCAAATTTGAATGAGTCGACCTGTTCAGTCAGCCTGTTGGGACCCAAGAGATCTGGAGGAAAAATCACTTTAATTGAGTCTGCTCATAGCAAGCAGTGAGTCGACTCAAATATGAATGAGCCGACCTGTTCAATCATCCTGTTGAGTCAGCTCATGCAATCAAAATTTCTTCAATATGATTTTTCTTCATGAGATCATTCCTTCTTTCTTGTGTTCCCTACAACATTTCAATCATACCAAGTTTTTGACATTATTCAAAACATATGCCACTCTCACAAAAATGATATAAATACAAGACATATATGTAATTTAAGTACATCACACATCTTTACAACAACAAGATTCACAACTCACATACAACAACTCATAGTTCAACGACATGCACCAAGATCAAAACACGCAGATGAGACTCAATCATAGATTCAATGCATGTGGTACCATTCAACGATCCCTGTTTCATGATCCAGTTCCCGTCGGAACTCTCGACCCCTATTTCATGGTATAATATGATCTCCATTTCATGATCATACCCATGTCCTCTGTTTCATGGTCACGTATGATCCCTATTTCATGACCGCACCAACAACGATTCTCTTTGGAATTTGGATGGATATTGTTACCATACCTTGGTACACCATCCCACAACTATGCACATGCCATGCACCATCAATGACAATATGTAATGTCAACAATAATAACCTCGTGCAACCACATCAACAACAACATATACAACATCAACAACAACATATAACAACATCAACAACCACGTACAACAACAACAACATATAATAACAACATCAATAAACATATATACATGTTAACTCATGTTTCTACAATGTTACTTTCAACATACATGTTATTTCAATATAATAATTAAACTTGTATTAAATTAAAATAATATAATTGTTTTTACGCAACACACCAACCTACATCACAATGTCACTACCCTTCACTAAGGATATGCAACGACCAATACGACACAACAACACATAACAACCTATACTATTACACAACAACTTTCAATTAATCAAATAAATAATTAACTTTTTCGGTATATAAACATCTCCCTTCCTCTCTATCATGTTCCCACTAAGTCAGTTGCAACTCACTATGATTCCCTTTATACGGTAGTGCATGCACGTTTTTTAGAAAAGATTGAAAGGATTCCATTGGTTTATCTACCACTAGAGATCTTGTTGTTTAGTTTCCTTTCTTTTTTGGGCTTAGGCCTAGGGGTGTCAAAACGGGTCGGCCGTCCCGCCTAATGCCCGACAAAAAAGAGCGGGGCAGACATGTGCGCCAAGTTGAAATGGGCATAAAAGTCTAGTCCGCCCCATCAAGGTGGCGGGCGTCAGGTTTGCCCGTATTTATTTATTTAATGTTTTTCTATTTTTTTTAAATAAATTAAAAGTTTTTTTTTACGTTTCAATAAAAAAACATCAAACCAACATTTAGAATGCATAAATGGCAAAAGACTAAAACCATAAAGTATTAATCCTTAATCAAAATTAGAACTTTCAACAAGTTGTCACCTAAAATAAAAGCACTTTTGTTATTTTTCATTGGTAAAGTTCCAAATATTTGCCCAACAATAGAGACAAAGAAAGTATATTATTCCTAATAATCTAAAACAACAACTTATGTACATATCAGAAGCTACTTTCATAGGCTCTTTCCAAATACTTAAAAAAATATTTATTTCATAGGTGCAACGGACTTTAGTGGACGACGGATTTTGGCAGGGCGGATTATGGCAGATGGCGGTCTTTAGCGGGACGGATTTTGGTGGACGACGGATCCAAAATTCCAACCCAACCCGCCATTTTTTGGCGGACGTGCGGACCGTTTCGGCAGGCCACGACCTGTTTTGTCACCCCTACTTAACCCTAAGAATATAATTAATACAATTGGTAGATAATAGAACAATTTAATAAATATTTATAAAGGTTTAAAAAAAAGTGAAAATAAAGAAAGTGAATATTGAGGTATATTTTTAGGGAAAGAAATATATTTGGAAACCGTTACAATAATATTTAATTAAAAAATATAGAGTAATATAAAATAGGGTGAGATAGTCGTTGGAATCCACAAACAATTAGTTTGACATTCCAAACCTAAACCCTCATGAAACTATCGGCGCACTGCAACATGAAACGTAAGAGAAGTTGTCTCCAAACTCCACAACAAAGCATGAAATGTAAGAGAAGTTGTGTCGATTCAACAGATTTATATTTAGATGATGATTGCTGGGAACATGTTTTGAAATTGATCTTGAATGACGACGATGACGACAACGCTTCCAATTTCAAATCTGTTTCTCGAGTCAACAAGCTTTTTCTCTCCATTACCAACCGTCTACGCCTCTCTCTCACTCTATGGAATCCAACATGCCGTTTACTGCCTCGCCTCTTTCCAAGGTTCGTCAATCTCATCTCCCTCGATCTCTCCTGTTACCCTGGTGCCATCAACCGCCTTCTCGTTCAAATCTCTTATTACCCCTTGAAACTCACTTCGCTCAATCTTTCCAACCAACCCAACTTGCCAGCACGCGGCTTGACTGCCTTCTCTCAAACTATTACTACTCTGACCTCTCTCATCTGTTCCGACATTGCTTCTCTTTCTATTGCCGACATGCTTCTTATCTCTAATTGCTTCCCTCTCCTTCAAGAGCTTGACCTCAGTCGTCGTTGGCCTAGGAGTCTCCATGCTACGCTAAATGGTTCTATGTCGTCATTGGTGTTTCCTAGACTGCGCAAACTTAATCTCTCTGGTCAGGTCAATCCATGTATGAACGACGCATGGCTTTTACACTTTTGTAAGAGTTCTCAGTTTCTTGAACAACTTGACTTGGTCTGCTCTTCATGCTTTACTCAACACGGCATTGCTTCTGCCATCCGTGAGAGACCAACTTTGAAGTCTCTATCCATTACTATTTCTGGTAGGTTAAGCCCTCATATTACTTCACACTTTATTGACTCCATTGTCACTTTGAAGGACTTAACTTGTCTTGATTTCACATATGTGTCTATCTCCGATCAGTTGCTTTCCTCTATTGCAATGAGAGGTCTTCCTTTGAAAAAGCTTGTCCTCGACTATTGTAGGGGATATAGTTATGCTGGAATTTTTTGTTTGTTATCCAAGTCTCCATGTATACAACATTTGAATCTTCAAGGGAATGATTTTTTGAATGATCAACATGTTATCAACTTGTCTTTGTTGTTGGGTGATTTAATGTCTATAAACCTTAGTGGCTGTAGAGAGCTCTCAGAGTCATCTTTGCTTTCACTCGTTTCTAATTGTCTTTCACTTAGTGAAATCAAAATGAAAGACACAAGGATTGGGTTTGGGAGAGAGGGTGTGGTGAATTCTAATTCTTTCGAGGATTTCGTTGTAAGCCCTCAATTGAAGTCTCTCCATTTGGGTGGCAATTCAGGGCTAAGAGATGAAAGCATCAAAATGTTGGCTTTCATTTTCCCCAATTTGGAGATGCTTGATTTGTCCGGTTGTCGTAACATATATGGAGAAGCTATTTGTCAAGTTTTAAGGAGATGTTGTAAGATTAGATGCTTGAACTTAACTGGCTGTTTACAAGTGAAGCTGCATGGAATGAACTTCCAAGTTCCTAAACTGAAAGTGTTGAACTTGTCATCTACAAGGGTTGACAATGATATGCTTTATGTGATCTCAAAGTGTTGTTCTGGACTTTTGCAATTGTTCCTAGAAGATTGTAATCATATGACAAAGAAAGGAATTGTGCATGTGCTAAACAATTGCCCGCAACTCAAAGCGATCAATTTGAAATACTGTCCTCCTCGTAATATTTATGGAGGGGGATATGGGGAGAAATTTTTTATACATGGTGATAAAATTTCCTTGATTTAAAATACCAGATCATTGTATAACTTGGAGAAGAGAGGCTCATGTGAGTAGACAAGTTTCTCTGGGATTCTTGCATAAATAGTTTGCTCATTTGCTGTAAACACTTGATAATGTTACATTTTTACCTGTTGTTGGATGGTGCTATTACTTTTCACTGCTTTTTAGGAAAAACTTTCAAACGATATAACCTATAGTTTATACTTTATGTTTCTGCTGTTAATTTATCTTTCGGTATTAAGAATCATGTATGTGTAAATAGTATTCCTGGTCATGTGTTCCAAAACATGAATATTCCTGGTCATGTTTTGCTGCATATTGAAACTCAAACAGACACTTTCATATGACCAAAGATTTTAAACAATTGAAACTCAAACAGACACTTTCATATGACCAAAGATTTTATACAACTTATGTACTTATTGTTTTATACGCCAGAATGGATACAAAATTAAATAACCAAACATTGAAGCCACATGTTTCTTAGTTGAGTCTTTGGCAGTGAAACATCCAATTAAATGATTGTGGGTGTTGGTTGTTTGGTCTTTCAGAAGTGCTAATATGTAAAAAAATAGTAGAATATCCTAGAATTATAAAGTTTATAAATATGGTAGAATAATCTAGAACTATAATGCATAAAAATAGTAGAAGAATCTAGAACCATAAATGTATGTAAATAAAAGAACCTAGAACTATCATGATATTCATCTATCATTAAAACTCTAGAAATAACTGATGTAATGTAGAGGTTGGTGACTTGAGCCTATAAATAGATCATTGTATTGGTGTCTTTTAATGTTCAATATTATGTAAGAGAACCGAAAAATCTTTATCTCGCCCTTAAGAAAACACTAGACAGTATATCAAATTGCAAATATACAAATCTATTTTTATTGTATGTTCCACAACTACCACAAACTTTTCATTGTTTTTCATTCTTAAGACCATAGCATCACACAGCTGGAGTTACAAGAATTTTTTATATGAACATAGAAAACAACAATTAAGAAAAATGTATATAACAAACATCACAACACTTTTGAGTCCATAAATGTGTGATAGTAACCATACATGACAGCAATATTGCGAACACATATTAGATGTAAAACATCCAAATGCTCACAACTTCAACAAATGCAACATAGTTGCCAACAGTTTTAAACAGTAGCGTTTTGTTGGACGATCATGCAGTGAGATCATCTTCTTCAAAATATCCATCTACAAATTCATTAAACTTTAAATTCATCTAGCAAATACTTTAATATATATATAGAAATGAAAGCTTGTATAACAAGCTATAAAAATATTGTTCATAAAGAACTGAGATAATTCTAATGTTCTAACCTTCAAGATTAAGAACATGATCGGATGCATATTCATCGGCTTTGTTATCGGCCTTTAAACATTAAAAGAAAAACATATAAAGTCTGACGGAATCGATAAAGCTATATACCACAAAAAAAACATGAAAGTAAGCTAATCTTGTAACTAAATAGTATAATACCAAATTGAACTATTGCATAAACTGAATACCTCAGATTTATTTTCATCCAGCAGTATAGCAGCTGCACAAGATGATCCAAAACACACATCTCCACTGAATTGAAGGATATAGGTTGGCCGCGAATACCACATTAAATTCTGGAGTTAACTTTTGAGTTTCAAAAACTTTTCAATAGATTTTTATGAGCCAAAAATAAAGAAAATCAAAAGAATCTCCACAGAATTAATCAATCATACACCTCGTCGTCAAAGAACCAATACTGCAATTTTATACCGAAAAAATTCCAAACGTTTTACGCTGCTTGTGTATTCAAACAAATTATCGTTACTTTATTGCAATCAACATCAAAATCTACTCCAGCGTATTCAAACAACTGTCATTTCTTCAAAAAGAAATAACATCAACCAAGATAAATCAACGATAGGTGTGTTCAAACAAGTTTTCACTGATTTTTATGGTAACAAAACTACTAAAATCACATGAAGATCTTAATCAAAATCAACATAAGCATGTCCAAACAACTAGCATTTCTTAAAAAGAATCAATATCAAACAAGATAAATTCACTGATTTTTACGGTAACGAAACTACTAAAATCGCATGAAGATCTTAGTCAAAATAAACATAAAAAACAATATCAAAATCTACTCAAGCGTGTTCAAACAATGACATTTCTTCAAAAAGAATCAACATCAAACAAGATAAAATCAGCGATAAGTGTGTTCAAATCAGTTATTAGTGATTTTTACGGTAATAAAACTACTAAAATCGCATGAACATGCATTGCATTATTCGGAGAACTAACAAAATAGTTGAAGAAGATGAACTCACCTGATTTTCAGCGTTCATGATTTCTCTCTCGACTTCGCTTTCTTTGGCGCCACTTCTTACTCAACCTTTAATGAATAGAGTAACTTGTTATTTATATCTTTGAAAATGGAATGAAACAGAAAATAAAAGAAACAAATGGTAACTAATTTTGTTAATTGAGTTTCATTGTTGCATACCACCGACTCACACTATGCACCAGTTTTGTTTTTTTTTTGTTTTTTTGTGTTTTAAATTTTATGATTCTGAATTTCTATTCAAACACCCTGCGATGCACCCACCCTTGACACCTTATTTTTAAAAAAATCTTTCTGTTTATATTTTTATTAATTTTGTTTGATTCCTTTTCTAAAAAAAAATCATTATATTGTCTTTAGAACTTGTAAATGACATTCTATTTTTTTTCTTTAATTGTTTCCAAATCCTAATATTTATTTTAATTTTAGTAGTTTATTTTAATTTTTTATGGACCGATGATATATTAAACGGTCAAATTGTGTTTGATTTCATTAAATCGGAAAGTTTGATCAATATGAGGCCATTTAGTTTAGGTTATTTTATTTAATCGCTTTATTTGCATTTTTATGGTCGATGAGCATCTAAATAATCTTGAGATTCGTCGCAAAGCCGACTCGACATCTTGATTAAATGATGAGACCATTTTATTTTATTTTATTTTATTTAGTTTTTTTAGCATTTCAATACATAAATCGACGCTCGACTCCTCAAAGAACGATTCTAACATTGAATCGATTCTAAGGTAGTTAAAGAGTCACATTTTGACGCTTTCAATTTAATTTCGAGCCCCAACGGATCCGAATAGTTTAGAACACTTCACATACGCTTCCTCTTGGGTCAATACAATGAACCCTTTTATTTCGTGCAATCAGGTGTAATTTATTTTGTACCCCTCTCCCATTTCATGTACATTATTTATTTTTTCCGCATTCGATCGCTAGGAGCACCCTTAGGGACTAGTATAGATCTCGCTTTGTTCGCAAACCCTTGGTTCAACGCCAAATGGTTTCACTCACACACTTGCACTTTAATTTTTCGGTTATGGTTTCGTTTGCTAGGAGCACCCCTATGGACTAGGAATCAGATCCATCTAACCTTGCGAGTCGAGCGCATTGTGCCTCGCTAATAAACCAACAAATAAAACTCTATTTGCATTCACCCTTAACCTCCAAACAAAACCAAAACTTTAGATCCAAACCCTTGATCCAACATCAAGCGTTCTAAGGAAATAAAACACTTTAATAATACGAGAAGAATTGTATGCCAAGAGCCTTAAGCGGTAGAAAAGAGGATTTATTTCGGCACCAGACATTTGGACGGATTGATCGGGATAATCACCTATACTCATAGTCTATAGTGCAGTTCGACTCCTAAATCCCTTTTTCGAAGAAAGATAATAAAATCAACAATCAACACCCGTAGTAGGCCGAACTACGAGACTTTGACTATCCCATTGCACGAGGGAGTATGTAGGCACAAGGATCTCAATCCATGTCGAGCACCTAGGATCAATCTAACTTATAATTCAAACTATTTTCCCTTAGTAAGTAACTCATTAGGCATAGAAACCTTTCGCGTATGACAATTTAGATGGTTCGCGTCGAGTACGATGGATGTATGGGATGCTAATACCTTATCCTTGCATAATCGACTTCCGAACCCAAGCAATGGTTTCGACGAACTTTGTCTTTATCCTCCTTTTAGACGGGTTTAAACTATATCTTCCCTTTCCCCTATTGGGAATAAATGAGAATTAGGTGGCCACTCTCATGTTTTCCCAGCGCACGATTCTTTTATCACGAGGTCTTTTTTTTCGGAGTGCGACACATACATCCTGAACAGATGTCTGACGAAAAAGCTAGAAGGAATAACGCCAGAAGAATGTTGGTCTGGTATAAAACCTAGCTTGATTCATTTGAAGGTGTTTGGATCTATAGCACATAGACATGTGCCATTTTATTTACGAAGAAAACTTGATGACAAATCGAGTCAAATGATCTGTATATGATATCATTCAACTGGAGGATACAAGTTGTTCGACCCAGTGAATAAGCAAGCCGTGACCAGAATGATGTGATCATAGATAAGTTCAAAGAATGGGATTGGACTAAAAATGTAAAGAATGATTCATTGAGAATGTTGTGTGAAAAAACCAACAAATGAAGTCAAAAGAAAAGTTCGACAAGAAGAAGTTAGAGGTAAGGAAGGCCCAAGAAGACCTCAGAGAACTAGACACATATCTGCAAGGTTGCAAGAATATGTGATTACATTAGATGATGTGGTCGATGATAAAGGAGAGTTGGTACACTATACTTTCTATGAAAACGTCGAACCATTCAATGCAGTTGGAACATTGAAGGATTCAAAGTGAGTAAAAGCAATGAATGAGGAGATGAAGTTCGTCGAAGCCAACAACACTTGGTCAATTATCGAATTACCTCAAGGCAAGAAGGAAATAAATGAAAAATGGGTTTACAAGTTGAAGTTAAATCCTAGAGGAGAAGTGACTCGACACAAGGCAAGGCTTGTGGCGAAAGGATTTCTTCAAAAAAGAAGGAATCGACTTCGATGAAGTTTTTACACATTTTGCTAGGATCAAAACAATCAGGTTGGTTGTTGATCTAGTTAATATGAACAATTGACATGTATGACAGATAGATATGAAATGTGTGTTCCTAAATGGCCCCTTAGACGAAGAAGTCTATGTTGCACAAGTAGTCGGGTTTGTGAAACATGGCGAAGAAAAAAGGTGTACAGGTTGCATAAATCCATGTATGGACTTAAAAAAGCTCCAAGAACTTGAAACAAGAAAATTGATAGTTTCCTAAGGGGGGAGGAATATGAGAAGGGCACAACTTAGTATGGAGTATATGCAAGAAGAAGCAAGAGTGACTTGCTTATACTATGTCTTTATGACGATGACTAGTTGATAACAGGTAGTTGCAAGAAGGAGATCAAAGACTTCAAAGGTGATCTAAGCAAGGAATTTGAAATGTCTGATCTTGGTGACATTTCATACTCCCTTGGCATCGAATTCTACAATAGTGGTAGAGGATTGATGATGATCAAATAAGATATGCAAGTCAAATACTCAAGAGATTTGAGATGGAAGATTACAATTCGACTTCGACACCTGCTGAACCAAGGTTGCAACTATCGAAAGACTCGAATAAAAATGATGTTGACCCAACCCAGTACATACGACTTATTGTGTCACTAAGATACCTTTGTCACACAAGGCTTGACTTAGTATACAGTGTGGGTATGGTGAGTAGATTCATGTAGAAATCAAAGGTATCACATCTAGCACCAGTAAAGAGGATACTAAGGTATCTGAAAATAAATCTTGACTATGGCATCCTATTTCCCGCAGCCGGTGAAGGAAAATAATGGAACCTAGTGGGTTACATAATCTCAAGGTAGTGTAGTGATGATGAGGATCGGAAATCCATAGTTGGTTATGTGTATATGTTAGGTGGTGAAGCAGTTTCTTGGAGTTCGAGAAAAGAACCAATAGTGGTAGTATCATCGTATGAAGCAGAGTACATAGTTGTTTATCTTTTTGCATGTCAAGCAATATGGATGGTGAACTTGGTCGAAGAGATTACAGGGAAGATTCATGGTATGATTATCATGAAGATCGACAACATGCAAGTTATCAATCTGGAGAAGAATCTAATAGAGTATGCTCGAAGTAAGCACAATGAGGTGAGGTTTCATTATCTTTGAGAGCAAGTAGCTAAAGCGAAGCTAAACTTATAACATTATTGAACTGAGAATAAGATTGCAGATATCATGACGAAGGCTGCGCAGGTCGAAGTGTTTAGAAAGTAATGCACTATAGTTAACAGTATCATAAGTCTGATTTCCCAGTCCCTGGCTGAATCGATAAAGCTATATACCACAAAAACAAACATGAAAGTAAGCTAATCATGTAACTAAATAGTATAATATCAAATTGAACTATTGCATTAACTGAATACCTCAGTTTTATTTTAATCTAGCAGTATAGATGTTGCACAAGATGATCCAAAACACACATCTCCACAAAATTGAAGGATATAGGTTCGCTGCGAATACCACATTAAATTCTGGAGTTAACTTTTGAGTTTTAAAAACTTTTCAATATATTTTTATGAGCCAAAAATAAAGAAAATCAAAAGAATCTCCACAGAATTAATCAATCATACACCTCGTCGTCAAAGAACCAATACTGCAATTTTATACCGAAAAAAGTCCTAACGTTTTACTCTGCTTGTGTATTCAAACAAATTATGGTTACTTTATTGAAATCAACATCAAAATCTACTCAAGTGTGTTCAAACAACTGTCATTTCTTCAAAAAGAAACAACATCAACAAAGATAAATCAGCAATAGGTGTGTTCGAACAAGTTTTCACTGATTTTTACGGTAACAAAACTACTAAAATCACATGAAGATCTTAATCAAAATCAACATAAGCATCTCCAAACAACTAGAATTTCTTAAAAAGAATCAAAATGAAACAAGATAAATTCACTGATTTTGACGGTAACGAAACTACCAAAATCGCATGAAGATCTTAGTCAAAATAAACATAAAAAACAATATCAAAATCTACTCAAGCGTGTTCAAACAATGACATTTCTTCAAAAAGAATCAACATCAAACAAGATAAAATCAGTGATAAGTGTGTTCAAACCAGTTATTAGTGAATTTTACGGTAATAAAATTACTAAAATCGCATGAACATGCATTGCATTATTCAGAGAACTAACAAAATAGTTGAAGAAGATGAACTCACCTGATTTTCAGCGTTCATGATTTCTCTCTCGACTTCGCTTTCTTTGGCGCCACTTCTTACTCAACCTTTAGTGAATAGAGTAACTTGTTATTTATATCTTTGAAAATAGAATGACACAGAAAAGAAAAGAAACAAAC